>CAWUFW010021422.1:0-121360 GCA_963921515.1 Calotriton arnoldi | reverse complement strand
GGGGGCTGGATGCCTACCACCACTACCACCCTCACCCAGGGGGGCAGGATGCCTACCACTACTACCACCCTCACCCAGGGGGGCTGGATGCCTACCACCACCCTTAGCCAGGGGGGCTGGATGCCTACCACCACTACCACCCTCACCCAGGGGGCAGGATGCCTACCACTACTACCACCCTTAGCCAGGGGGGCTGGATGCCTACCACTACTACCACCCTCACCCAGGGGGGCTGTATGCCTACCACCACCCTTAGCCAGGGGGCTGGATGCCTACCACTACTACCACCCTCACCCAGGGGGCTGGATGCCTACCACTACTACCACCCTTAGCCAGGGGGCTGGATGCCTACCACTACTACCACCCTCACCCAGGGGAGCTGGATGCCTACCACTACTACCACCCTTAGCCAGGGGGCTGGATGCCTACCACTACTACCACCCTCACCCAAGGGGGCTGGATGCCTACCACTACTACCACCCTCACCCAGGGGGCTGTATGCCTACCACCACCCTTAGCCAGGGGGGCTGGATGCCTACCACTACTACCACCCTCACCCAGGGGGCTGGATGCCTACCACTACTACCACCCTTAGCCAGGGGGGCTGGATGCCTACCACTACTACCACCCTCACCCAGGGGGAGCTGGATGCCTACCACTACTACCACCCTTAGCCAGGGGGCTGGATGCCTACCACTACTACCACCCTCACCCAAGGGGGCTGGATGCCTACCACTACTACCACCCTTAGCCAGGGGGCTGGATGCCTACCACTACTACCACCCCCACTCATAGGATGGACAATGCATGACACAACCAGCACACCACAACCTAGGGAATGCAAG
Source organism: Calotriton arnoldi (assembly GCA_963921515.1). Taxonomy (NCBI): domain Eukaryota; kingdom Metazoa; phylum Chordata; class Amphibia; order Caudata; family Salamandridae; genus Calotriton; species Calotriton arnoldi. The sequence goes on along the minus strand of CAWUFW010021422.1, from coordinate 120,515 downwards.
AAGAAGACATCCCCCAACACCATGACAAGCGTGTGTAGACTGTGTCAAATGCCTACAACACCGAACATGACTTTGAACATACAATGTGACCCCTAGCACATGTGCCACACATATGTGTGTGTGGCACCCACAATGCAAGCAGGCCATGACCATTGTGGCAATGGGGTCCAAACCCCATCATCACAGTGACCAAAATGTAAGTGTGGGGTCCGTAGCTGAAGCACACTTTGAACATTGTGGCAATGCGGTCCAAACCCCCATCATCACAGTGACCAAAAGGTAAGTGTGGGGTCCATAGCTGAAGCACACTTTGAGCATTGTGGCAATGGGTTCCAAACCCCCATCATCACAGTGACCAAAATGTAAGTGTGGGGTCCATAGCTGAAGCACACTTTGAACAATGTGGCAATGGGGTCCAAACCCCCATCATCACAGTGACCAAAAGGTAAGTGTGGGGTCCATAGCTGAAGCACATTTTGAACATTGTGGCAATGGGGTCCAAACCCCCATCATCACAGTGACCAAAATGTAAGTGTGGGGTCCATAGCTGAAGCACAACATTGTGGCAATGGGGTCCAAACCCCCATCATCACAGTGACCAAAATGTAAGTGTGGGGTCCATAGCTGAAGCACATTTCGAACATTGTGGCAATGGGGTCCCAACCCCCATCATCACAGTGACCAAAAGGTAAGTGTTGACAAAGAAAGAGGTGCTACTGCCAAACTGCATGGATGATTCCTGGTCACAGAACAACAAACACATCAGTGGCAAAGTAGTGTATGTGTCCCATTGCAACATAAATTGGGGGAGCCAAATCCTGCAGTGCAAATAAGACATACCTTTGGCCATGTGCAGACAAACAACACCCATGGGGGCTGACACCGTCAACAATCATCAATGACACAATAACAGAAGTGACCATCAGAATGCAGACCCACATATTTGCACCAATGGGCACACACATGCAGATACCCTGTGGAGACTGCAGATGTGAGGTGAACAGATACCATACCATGGCAGCAATGGGACACACAAACCATGATCATTGTGCTGACCGATGACCTAGGAGTCCCAGGGACAGCAGGGGAAACCCACCAAACTACATACAGCCAATGGCACACCCAAGATATGCCAATGCAGTGGTGCAGATGCACAAACACAAACAGGCAGACCCACACTGCACATCATACACAACAGGTGAGGGGGTGCCAGTGTCTCCAGGCAACCACACAACACATGAGGAGACCTGAATACCAATCATACAGATGTGCATACAGTGCCACACAAAGGTAACTCATGGATCCAAATCCCCTATGTGGGCAAGCAGGCATTGTCAGATGAGAGGGAGCACAAATCACACATGTCACACAGGCACATAGGGACAGCAACTGACACAGCAAGACACAGACACACCACAGCACCACCCCCAGGGCCCCCACAACGTGGTGACCCTGGGCTGCATTACAATCCCACTGTGATGACAAAGCTAAAAGTGGCTCACACTGTGAACCACAGTCATGTGTCCTGAGCAACTAACTACCAACACACCAACACAAGCACAAATCAAACAGCATGGCCAGTAAGCCAAGGCCAACATGGAGGCAGGGGCCTAGCCGGGCAACAACTCTCATCTGCACACACTCAACACCACACCCCTCGACCTCCAACAATGTGCAGCAGTGAAGCACACATGCACTGGTGACATTGCACATGCACCCATGACTATTCCAGGGTGGTGGGTGGGAACCAAGGTGCAGAAACACATCACACATGGACACTCAACAAGACTCCTGAATGTCTGACACACTGCACACTACGCTGTACATGGACATGACGGCAATACCACACCAACCAATGGGATCCCAGCCACAGTCACACACCAATGAAGAAGCCAAGGTCACCCACAAAGAACACACATAGACAACAATCAACATTGCAGCCCGGACCCTGAGGAGTGCCAGCAGTCACACACACAACGTGTCACAATCACTGAAAGATAACACAAACTGGAAATCACATGACAGGGGCAAACAACAAGTGCCAAGGGGAAACCTGACTGTGACCCATCTGCGTCTGCACACAAACTCAGCCCTGACAGCAAACACACCTATGGGTGACACCCTGATGACCAGTAATGTGCCATGCACCCACATCACAGAGAACCCAGGGAGAAGACTTTGGGGGAACATAGCTCAACTCAGCTAGCATCACAAACAGGTACAACACTAGGGATCACAGCATGCACAGCTAAACGGAAGTGAACACACAGACATGCACATACAACACACACCTTGGGCGCAGGCAATGTCACAGGAGTACACACTGCCATGAGGGGACTCCACTCCTGTGTGAGGAAAGCTGTGCCATATGTTGCCTCAGTAGGGCCCCATCATGTCAGCTGAGCACTTGGTCACACAATCAACAATTAGCACCAAATGAGGGCTCCCGTCACATCAGCCTGGTCATGGAAGTGCCAACGGAATCATCAGCACAGATCCAACACACTTGTATAGCAATGTTGCACTGACAACACAGATGAGTCCTTCCCCATTGATGCCCAAACCTGCATGTCCACTGGAGATGGCCACACGGTCAGGGAAGTAGACGAATTGAACAATGGCAGGCACAACAGATGTGCAGGGGTGGAAGCCACAGATGTGAAATAGGCAATCTAAGTAGGAAATCCCATTGCCAAATACTGAACACATGACACCCTCAGATGCTGCTATGGATGACATGGATACACCACAGGATAGGACACATTCCCCCTGGACCGCATAGGCTCCTGCACAGTAACACTTCATTATCATGAGACCAAATATCACCATCACTGCAGCAAGGGCATGGTTAGCATCATCAACATCATGTACATCAGAAGCAAAAGCACTAGAGAACAGAAAGTTGCTTTATTCAGCATATGTGGCATTAAAAGTAGAAGTCCGGTAGAACATAAACAAAGGCCAATGGCCAGTCCATCAACAAAGTCACAAGTGGGTGACAGTGGCAGATGCCACCCTACACATGCCTGCACAAAACCAGGGACAATCCACTAGGAGGGGCAACCGGGGGTAGGCCAGGCACCGCAGGGACAGGATCAGGGCTCACCAGGAGGAAGCAGGGAAGGGGTGGTGGGTGCTGGAGAGCGACTGACAACTGCAGTGGAGGTGTCTGACATGGTGTGTACCGGCAGAACTGGGGGCATGGCTCAGATGTTGTGGGTGCCGGCACGACTGCAGTGGACCCTGCAGATGGAGTGGACAGGTCCGCCACTGCAGTGCCCAAGTCAGACAGGGTGGTAGTGGACTCCACTGCAGTGCCTACCACCAGGGGAGGAGAATGGGGAACAGGCAAGGTGGGCTGGACAGAGGGGGAGGACACCCTCACCACATCAGTGGCACAGACAAGCGCAGCGGGGGGTGTGGTGCCGGGAGAGCAAGTGGCAGGGGGAGAAGGCCGGAGCCTCTTGGGGATGGTATATCTGTGGGTGGGGGAACCTGGGGCAGGGTGTGGTGGGGGCACCTGTGGAGTGGGGGCCTGAGGGATGGAGGAAGGAGACCTGGTGCTTGAGCTGCAGGGCGGCGGCGGGGTCTTGCTCTTACCACTCCGGGGGGACTTGCAGGTGGGGACCTCAGTCTGTCTGCACCTGGGGGAGGGTGTCCGGGGGCGAGGGGCACTCTGCTCCGTGTGGGGGCTTCCTCTTCACCCTGGATGCTGGAGCAGCTGGATCAGAGGGGAAGAGGCCGAGGTCACTGAGGAAGAGGCGCTGGGTCTTTGGGGTTGCTGGTGAGGCAAGGGAGGGTGCTTTGAGGGAGAGGCAACTGAGGACTGCGCAGTGCCCGTGGATGCGTGTGTGTGTACCAGGGCCCCATCCCCTGTGAGTCTGGTTTCAGTCCCCTGACTGTGCGTGCGTGTGCGTTTTGTTTGTGGCGTGTGTGTCTGTGTGCTGGACGTGTGTGTGCTGGTGTGTGCCTGTGCCGGTGTGTGTGTGCTTGGGACGGGTAAGGTGCTGGGGAGTGTGGATGGAGCAGAGGCAGGAGGGGTGAGGGACTGTCTGAGGAGGGACACTGCTGCCGTCAGGGAGGAGTCCATGGACCTATTGCCCCTCTGTAGGTCAGACATTCCCGATGAGATGCCCTCCATGAACGACACCAGCTGAGTCAACAGTGCGGTGTGCGCATGGAGGACACTCAGCATGGCTGTCTGCCCTACATGGAGCTGGCGAAGGAGGTACACAGACTCCTCACTCAGGGCAGCAGGGGACACAGGGGCAGGGGGTGCGGTGCCTGGCCCAAAGGAGACACGCTCCCGAACATGGGAGCCTCCACGGACCTGGGGAATGGGAGCCGATGGGAGGGCGGTGGTGGTGCTGGTGGTGGCGGGGACAGCAACACTAGCTGGGGTGTGGTGGCTGCTGACACCCGCCTCCACAAGGGAGTCATCCTCCGAGTTGCTCTGGTCCTCAGCTGAGGTGGATGGTGCTGAGGACTCCTCGGTGTGGCTCCCCTCGCCCTCCGTGCCACTGGGTCCCTCCGACCACTCCTCGGCTGCTGACCCAGTCTGGCTCTCTGGCTCCTCCTGGTCCGTGGAGCTGTCCCCTTCCGTGGCCGTGGATGTATCTGCAAACAATGGGGAAACAGACAGACATCAGTCACCTGCACCAAACGCACACACCACTGTGAGCACAGCACATTACAGAGCAAGCCCTGGCATCATTAGTTGTACATTGCTAAAAGTGCCCTAACTGAACAGGAGAAGCCAATTGTCAGTCTGATGCCAAGCATGGCACTCACATCCCACATGGCCTTGCACCCATCTGTCTGGTGTCTGTTGGATTGCAACACCCCAGTGTGGACACATGCACCAAGTACACAGTAGTTGGACAGTGCAGAGGACACGGTGTGGCATGTGGACATGCACACATCACAGCTCTTGCCACTGAGTCAGTACAGGTTTCTGGATGAAAGGGATGCCCAGAGTCAAATAGGAAATGCATGTGATGTATACCAGCGACAGACACCATGATGCACCCATGTCCTGATAGCCATCGCCACAATGGTGTGCATGTAGCACATGTCACTCCCCTGCAGGACCACCAATAAGTTGACACATGCCATGGCAGAGGCATGACTGCTAAGTCATACATCACTGTCTCAGTGATGTATGACTTGGCAGCCAGACAACAACACTATGCACTGTGTCACAATAGTAGGTCATGGGGAATGCAAGTCCTGGAGCTGCACAAGTGCACATGTACATCCCCCACACAACACATCATCTTAACCCTCATCTGTCCAGGTCATACCTATTGGACATATGGGAGACCTGTGACACTACCCTCTGAACCTGAGCCCCTCACAATTTGTTGTGAATGGGGAACAGCTGCCTGAACTTCACATTCGCATACCCCAGTCTGCACGGGCAGCTGATCAAACACCTATGTGACACACAAGTATCGTCTCCTATGGTCACATCTCCAGGTGCATGCTGAGCCCCTACCAAGAAACACCCCAGCAGTCCTGGCAACTAATCCACAGCACACTGACACAGAGGCAGACACCTGAGGGGTCAAATCACTGTGCACAATGTGTCAGCTGATACACGGGAGTGGGAGTACAGAGTGCATTGCATGGCCTGGAGTAGGCATGACTGTCCTGCTCCACATGAATGAGGGATGTGCCCTGGACAGTGGATAGCTGGCTATGTATGTGTGACACACGTAATCTGCACACTCCTGGGGCCCAAACATTGTTCCCACCCGCTGCATGGGCGTGTGCCACATACCCCAGGCACATGTGGTGGCTCAGCTCAGCAAGTGGACCGCATATCAAAGCAACACGCAGATCACATGTCCGAACACAGGCGTTGTGTGAACAATGGACCCACCCATGATGCCCACAACAGAGTTAGGGAAACAGATGCTGTCCCCCACCTTTAGTGAAGCAAACTGCAAGGACACAGTCCCAAGTGACACAATTCCCTGAATGTAAGGGCCACACCTGGGTATCAGATGAGCAGTGGGCAGTGCACAATAGAGGGACATGGCTCCTGGACAACATGACTGCTGCACTGTGGCAGTTGAACCAGGCCAGAGGAGAGTACAAAGCATGTAATACAGAGTTCACAGTGCAGTCTTTGACTCACCCCTCCTTGCTGCTGTCTGGCCTTCAGCTGCCCATCCAGGTCTGGAAACACCACCGCCAGGATCTGGAGCATGTGGGGGTCAGGGTCCGTGTTCCGCCCCTCCTGCGAGGAGGCGACAGCTTCAGCTGGACCCGTGCAATCCTCCGGGTCCAGCCCCGAAGGTCCTGCCACCTCTTCTGGCAGTTCCGGATCCGGCGCTTGCAGACCCCCATGGACCGGTCGGCCCGGACGATGTCCTTCCAGTTCTCCTGCTTCCGATGGGCATTAACCTGTCAGGATGACAAAGTGAAAAGGCCATTACTACACATGCAACATATCCGTGCATGACACAGTTGTATATACATGTCTCAATCACAGGGGCACATGATGTACACAGGCAGTGCAAAGCTGCCCATGGACAGTTTGCCAGACGTCACTACATGGTATCATTGCATGGGAAGTAAAACCTTGTTCAAATGCACTGTCACTGCACCATACCTGTCCAGTGCATGTCACTACACACTATGGGGGTGACAACTACTCAGTGAGCCTGCTAGCCAGTGGCGTGCAGACTTTCAGCCTTGCTAGTCAGACAAAATGCACATTCAGAAAGGCAGTGCACAGAACACTCACCTGCTCCCCTGGTGTCCCATACAGCTTGCTGTACTGTGGAAGTAGGCTGTCCAGCAGGGCCTGGTTCTCTTCAAGGCTGAAGGCTGGGGCTCTCTCCACAGTACGTGCCATTGCAGGGTCCAGAGGGGCAGAGACAGCAGCAGTGCAGTGGCAGATGTCGTCCTGGAGCATGTAGTGCAGGCAAGTGAGCTCTCAGGGGAACAGCCAGCAATATATATGTGCTGGAGAGGCAGATACTGTCCCTTGTGTCCAAAGTGATAGGTCCAAGTCGTTTGCATCTTCTGAATCTGGCCAATCCATGGAATAGAAGCACCAAAACACGCCCACAGCATCCTTCAAATCTTCAACTTCATGACATACATGATTTTGCAACATTGTTGTGGGTGACCAACTGATTTTCCAGCAACCGACTCGTTTGAAATTCGAAAACGCGTCCGTTGCCAGGCAAGCCCATTGTCAATGGGTGTGCACCGATCGGTCCATTGCGGTACAACGCGTACAGGGTACAACGCGTACCCGCACACATTGAATGCAATGGGCCGGCCGGGGCACCGATCGGTCCATTGCAGTACAACGCGTACAGGGGTACAACGCGTAACCGCACATTGAATGCAATGGGCCGGCCGGGGGCACCGATCGGTCCATTGCAGTTCAACGCGTACAGGGGTACAACGCGTACCCGCACACATTGAATGCAATGGGCCGGCCGGGGGCACCGATCGGTCCATTCCAGTACAACGCATCACTGTACATGTGACTGGCATATGTCAGCATGCCTGTCTCAGATGGACATATGCCAGCCACAGATAGCTCCCAGGGAGTGAGGGGCACACCTACATCACGACAGCCTGTCCAAACTTTATCATAAGGCATGTAAGGCTGCATTTCCTATTGTGTGTATGTTGGTGTACATGTTGTCCTGTGGATGTCACCTGTGGGCAGCCACCCCCAGGCTGTGCACGTGTTCATGGGGACAGGATCCTGGGTGTTACGTGTACATGACCACTGTGATGTGCAACTGTTCATATCTGTGCATGTTCCATGGTCACATTTCACGGTGGTGTATGTGTATGTCATGTCACATACCCCGTGAGTCCCATGTGGGACGGTATGTTTGAGCCAGGGTGTCCCAGTGGCACAATAGTGATGGTCCTCCACAGTCTTTGTGCATGTAGTGTTTACAATGTCTCTGATTTCATGTGCACAATGGGAGACAGTCTCCACATCCAGGTTGTGTGTGCATGGACTTTGATGTTGTGCGTGTGTGTGTCACAGACGTCCATGTCTGTCCTGCCGTGGCAAGTGGGGCCACTACCTGTGGGGGTCATGGTTGTTTTGCTGTGGTGTATACATGATACTCCATGTAATGCCAGTGTCCATGTGGCAATACAGGGTCCCTGGGAATGTACCTGTTGTTGAGCTGTGGTGCCTGGGGCACATCTGTCCTCACATGTCACTGTGGGGGTTATTGTGACCCGGCAGCAGGAGATGGGAACTGTGACATGGCCTCATGATATCCAATGGGCCAACCTGGGACTAATTGATGCCACCTGTTGGACCGTGTTGACAGATGTTGGCCATGTATGTACCATACATGTCCTTACGGAACTGCACACTTCATGTAGTTGTGCCTCATAATGATGTATGTTGGGATATTGAGTGTGTTCAATGCCGCATATGTGGGGTGACTGACAATCTTGCTTACTTCTCCTCTGCACTGCAGGGCTCCTGCTGTCCATCGACCATTCCCAGACCTGGCAACGATGGTGGAACGGGACAGCATCTGACGGTACCGCTTCACCAGGCAGCTGATTGAGGATTTGGCAGTGCAGTTGTCCCCACATTTGCAGCCTGGCCGGCCGTATCCTACAGCGCTGACCCCCAAGGTGAAGGTGATGGCAGCCCTACACTTCTTTGCCACCGGTACCTTCCAACATACTGTGGCGACTGCTGGTGGGATGTCACAGACCATGTTGAGCCGTGTGCTCCGCGATGTTTTGGCGGCAATGTTGCTATTCATGAACCGGTACATCTATTTCCCTAGACTGCGACGACTCACTGACGTGAAGAGTGACTTTTATGCCCTGGGGAGGATGCCGCATGTCATTGGCTCCATTGATTGGACACATGTGGCTTTGGTACCACCACAGGCCCAGGAGCAGGCCTACAGGAACCGCAAGCACTACCACTCGGTCAATGCACTGGTGGTGTGTCTTGCAGACATGACCATCACACACGTGTGTGCCCGTTTCCCTGGTTCAGCACACGATGCCTTTGTGATGAGGAGTAGTCGCATCCCCAGGATGATGGCACAGATGCAGAACCAGCGTGCCTGGCTTGTCGGTGTGTACTGACTTTGTGCCATTGTGTGTGATCTGATCTGTAGTATTCCGCCCACTTTTCCAAGTCAGCTAATGTGCACTTGTCTGTCCGTAGGTGACTCGGGATACCCCAACATGCCGTGGTTGCTGACACCCCTCAGGAACCCTGTGACACCAGCCCAGATGCGCTACAATGAGGCACATGGTCGGACCAGGAGAGTGATTGAGCGGACATTTGGTCTCCTGAAGAGCCGCTTCCGCTGCCTGGACAAGACCGGAGGGTCCCTCCCATATGCCCCTGCGAAAGTGTGCAAGATTATCATCGTCTGCTGCATGCTCCACAACCTGGCAGTGCGGAAGGAGTTGCCTCTCATCCAGGATGACAATGACCAACATCCGCCACCTGTGGAGGATCCTGGCCTGGACCACGATGCCAGTGACGATGATGATGATGATGATGATGGTGATGTCCGCACACAGCTCATCACCAACTTCTTTAGCTGAATGTGAGTATCCTGAGGTGTCATGTCAATGATGTGAGTTGGCATGATGTGTGGGTGGTGCTCTGGTGCTGTTGGAGTGTGTCCATGGGCTACTTGACTGGATATGTGTTGCGATGTGTGCTAACCATGTGGGCTGTACTCCCCAACAGTGTTGACATGCTAACTTGGTTCTGGGTGGGTATCTTGTAACATGTATTGTGCATGAGTTTTGCTGTTCTGTCCTGTACTCCATTGCTTTTGACTGTGTGTCATTTCTGTCCTTCACAGGGTACTTTCAGATTCGTTTGGTCAACTGTGTCCACCGACGACGTGATTGCACTTCCAGGCTGGTAGCTGTTGTGTCCCTACAGGTGATGTGCACCACACCCATGGACTTCCTTCCGTCTACAGTTGTTGACTGTGTGCCCGCTGCCAGGTGGGATTACCTTGCATCTGTAGTGGTTACGACATGTTGCAACTGTGTAATAAACCTGTGCTTCACTTTGTGATGTGCGTTGTCTGTGGTCACACATTTGAGTGCCATTTGCTTACTGCACCTGTGGGCTACTTGACTACAACTGGGAATGGGTGTGGTGTCTGTGCATTGCACCGTCTTCCCTGGCAACATCAGTGTAGGCAATGAGTCAGATGGCCTAGGTGTGTATGTGTTGTGTAGCCCTGGTGGTGTGTCTCCCTCATATGTGTCACGTTGCCTTTACTCACATGCCTGTGTTGTCCTTGCTGTTGCAGTTCGCATACACAGTGTAATTTTGCAGTTCATCATCCCCATAACAGCACCCACGTTGGAATCACGACAGAGGCAAGTATGGTGTATTAGTGTGTTTATTGTGATACATTTGTGTTAATAGTGCATAGGATGGGTAGTGCTGTACATAAATCTTGCAATCCGAAGTTCCTAGGTGAATTGAAAGTCCTGGTAGACAGGATCCCCAGTATCGGGGCCACAGTTGTCTGACACATTGGTCCAACTTGTACTCCCCATGCAATGTGTGGGAGTAGTGTTGCCGTCAACAGGGTGAACAGTCTGTGCACAAAGGCGAACATCCAGAACAGGTTCAGGCTTCCTGGAAGTTGTGCTTGGCCATCGGCCTCTCACTTTCCCCTCCTCGGACGACCCCTCTTCTTGGGGGGGGGGCCCTCAAGTACAGGCTGCTGCGGTGCAGGGGACTCTCCGCCAGAGTCATCCTCCCTCCCTGTGGCAGTTGCAGTTTGTTCGGCACCAGATGTTGTTGGCACACAGGGAGGTGTGGACTGGTTGCTGTTCATCTGGCGGAGGCATTGTAAAATGTCCCTGTGCACCGCCGTCATCTCATGCAGTGCATCCCACTTGGACTCCACGCGGGACATGTGTGAGTCCACGCGGGACATGTGTGACTCCACGTGGGACATGTGGGAGTCCAAGCGGGCATGATGGGCAGCCTGCTGCTGTTTCATGTCTCTGAGGAGCCCCACTACCTGGCTGAGGTCTCCGGTGCTGGACTGGTACGCATCAGCTATGCGTACCAGTTGTGGGTCATCATGCACACCAGCAACGTCTGCAAGCAGCGACCTCTGTCTCCCACCCCTCCCACCACCCCTGCTGACATGTGCAGTGTGTGCAGTGGCACGCACAGATAACCCTGGTCCACCTTGGGGGTTGGTGGTGGTGGTGGTGTCCATGGCCCCAGGTTGGTCCAGGGTCCCTGTGCTGGTGTTGCTCCTTGTTCTGTCCATGTCGGCAGGGATGGTATTTGTGGTGACAGTCGTTGGAGGGGTGGGTGCAGGGGGTGCAGCTGGTGGTCCTGCTGGTGCTGCAGCTGGTGGTCCTGCTGGTGCTGCATGTTGACTTGCACCGGATGTGCCAGGTTGGTCTTCATCGTCCGAGGAGGACAGAGGCTGTACGACGTCAGTGAGCTCCGCATCCTCTTGAGCCTGGGACTGGGACTCCTCAGCGTCTGCTGCTGTGTCCGCATCATCACCTGTTTTTGGGAGACACAAACAATGTATGTTATGTTTCTGCAGGCATCAATGGTTGACACACATGACAGTTGTGACTGTGCCTCTGGGTGCGGGCCTGTACATTGCATTGTCCTAAGTCGTCACAGTCAGGGGTTGATATTGGTGTGGCACATTGCCCTGCATTATTTGGGCATTTCTATGTATTTTTTGGGGTGTGAACATGGTCTGCATTGGTTGTGTTTGGTTGACAGCCGGCCCTCCTTCCCACCCACCTAGCCAGTCAGTTATCCCACCATGGAACGTGCTTGCGTTGCAGGGAGTGGAAGTTGTCTCTCAGGATGTCAGTCAGTGGTGTCCTGCTGTTTGTTGGTGCACAGTTGGCAGCAGGGCCTTGTGCTCCCCACAGCAGTAGCCAGTGTCAGCCATCTTGTGAGTCCTTCTCCACTTCCTGTGATGTGAGCATGGTTCAGGGTGGTGTTGATGGGACAGTTGTGGGGGTGAGCTATGTCTGTGACTACGACTCCCATCATGCTATTGCCTCCACCCCACTTCCCAGCATTCCCATACTTACTTGCTTTTGTGGGGAGTTCAGTGTGTGTGGGTGTGAGAGCAATGGCAAGATGGCTGACAGTGGTGTCCTGCTGTTGGTTGGTGTGCAGTACCCAGCATGCCCTTGTGCTCCCCACGACACAGCAACAGTGTCAGACATCTTTGATGGCCCTTTCCACTCTCTGTGGGATGTGCATGCGTGAGTGTGAGCTTGCTGGGCCATGTGGTGGGGGATGTAGAGCTGTGACTACGACTCCCATCATGCTATTGCCTCCTCCCCCCTTCCCAGCATGCCCATGCTTCCTTCCTTTTGACTCTGCTTCCCTGTGGGGTGGGCTGGCTGTGCTGACAGGATGGCTGGGAGTGTTGTCCTGGCAGTTGTTTGGCTAGAAGTCTCAAGAGTGGCCCTGTGCTTCACACAACATAACCCAGGGTGGTGGTTCTTTGTGGGATCTTGTGTTAGGATGGGGGCATTGCATTCTACCAGGTGGGTTCTGTGGAGTTTGTGTTGGGGTGTGTGTGAGGGGAGGTGCTTGTGACTATGGTCAGTGCTGCAAGTCCTCCTTCCCACCCAGCTAGCCAGATATCCCACCATGGAACGTGCTTGCATTGCAGGGAGTGGAAGTTGTCTCTCAGGATGTCAGTCAGTGGTGTCCTGCTGTTTGTTGGTGCACAGTTGGCAGCAGGGCCTTGTGCTCCCCACAGCAGTAGCCAGTGTCAGCCATCTTGTGAGTCCTTCTCCACTCCCTGTGATGTGAGCATGGTTCAGGGTGGTGTTGATGGGACAGTTGTGGGGGTGAGCTATGTCTGTGACTACGACTCCCATCATGCTATTGCCTCCACCCCACTTCCCAGCATTCCCATACTTACTTGCTTTTGTGGGGAGTTCAGTGTTTGTGGGTGTGAGAGCAATGGCAAGATGGCTGACAGTGGTGTCCTGCTGTTGGTTGGTGTGCAGTACCCAGCATGCCCTTGTGCTCCCCACGACACAGCAACAGTGTCAGACATCTTTGATGGCCCCTTTCCACTCTCTGTGGGATGTGCATGCGTGAGTGTGAGCTTGCTGGGCCATGTGGTGGGGGATGTAGAGCTGTGACTACGACTCCCATCATGCTATTGCCTCCACCCCCTTCCCAGCATGCCCATGCTTCCTTCCTTTTGACTCTGCTTCCCTGTGGGGTGGGCTGGCTGTGCTGACAGGATGGCTGGGAGTGTTGTCCTGGCAGTTGTTTGGCTAAAAGTCCCAAGAGTGGCCCTGTGCTTCACACAACATAACCCAGGGTGGTGGTTCTTTGTGGGATCTTGTGTTAGGATGGGGGGCATTGCATTCTACCAGGTGGGTTCTGTGGAGTTTGTGTTGGGGTGTGTGTGAGGGGAGGTGCTTGTGACTATGGTCAGTGCTGCAAGTCCTCCTTCCCACCCAGCTAGCCAGATATCCCACCATGGAACGTGCTTGCATTGCAGGGAGTGGAAGTTGTCTCTCAGGATGTCAGTCAGTGGTGTCCTGCTGTTTGTTGGTGCACAGTTGCCAGCAGGGCCTTGTGCTCACCACAGCAGTTGCCAGTGTCAGCCATCTTGTGAGTCCTTCTCCACTCCCTGTGATGTGCGCATGGTTCATGGTGGTGTTGATGGGACAGTTGTGGGGGGGCAATATGTGTGACTGCGACTCCCATGATGCTATTGGCTACACTGACTTGGCCAGCATACACAGAATTCCTTCCTTTGAGTGGTCTTCACTGTGTGTTGGTGTTGTTGTGGTGGCTACATGTCTGGATGTGTTTGTTAGTTCTATTTGTGCCACTGCCTAGCTGTAGTTGTAGTTTTGTTTGTACATGTGTTGGCACAGTTGGATGTGACTTTTTTGATGGCATGTGTTGTGTTTATCTGACTGACATACACATTTTGGGATGATTCTGTTCTGGTTGCTGTGTAATTGCTATGAGTGCATGGTTTGACTCTCCCCTTGACAGTGATGTGTGTGTTTTGTGGCAGTATATTGTGTACATTTGTTGTGTACTCACCAGGCTCTGGGATGTCCTCTAGTCCATATACGCTCACTGGCGGAAGGATGGCCCGCACCTTCTCCTCCCAGGGCCTGAGGTATATTGACTTGGCAGGAGGGCCACTGCCGGTGTATTGGCTGTTGATGTAGTCTTTCTTGAGCAGGTCCCGTACCCTCCTGCGCACGTCATACCACCTGTTCTGGATGTCGCTCTTTGTGCGCCGACATGGTGATTGTGCATTCACCCTGTTGATGATCCTCTCCCACATCTTGGTTTTCTGGGAGATGGGGGTCTGTTGGACCAGTGTGCCAAACAGCTGTGGCTCTACCCTGAGGATCTCGTCTACCATGACTTCCAATTCACAATCTAGGAACTTGGGATTCTTCTTGGGGGGCATGGTGATGGGTGGTGATGGTGAATGATGTGTGTCTTGGTGTGCAGGTGAGGGTGTGTGAGTGTGTGTTTTGCTGGGTGTATGTGAGGTAGGTATTTGTTGGTGTGCTGATGGTGTGTGGCTTGTGTGAGGGATGAGCTGTGGGTGTGTGGTTGCTTTCTCTTGGGTGCTGGCAGTGGAATGGCATTTGCAAAGGCTCATGGTTGTGATTTGTGTCCTTTATATGGGTGGAGTTGTGGGTGTGTCTTTGTTCTCTGTCCCCACCCCCCCCCCCAGTATTTATTGGCTTGGTAATTGCTTGTTTGGCCTTTTTTTGGGTGAATTTTCCTTTGTACTGTCTGTGTATGTTGGAAACGTTCTTGTGACCGAGTCGGACCCTGCATTTGTCTCGTACGGTCTTCTCCGTTTCGTTCACGCTGTGTTTGTGCAGTTTTCTATGCTGCGTACGCGTCGGTCGCAGTGTTTTGTGTTGCTTCGGCTCGGTTTTGTATGCGTGTCGGTCGTGCGGCTTGGCCTCCGTCCGACTCGCTCGTGGTTTTCGCGCCTTGCATCGTACTTTGCGGTTTGGAGTTCGCGTGTACGTTTCGGTCGGATTTGTTCCGGGTGCGTGTCGGTCGGTTGGATTCGCGTGTTTTTCCGGCCGGATTGCTGTTTTCCGTGCGGCTCGGTCGGTCGACTTGGGTTCGGTACGTGTCGGTCGGATTTTTCACGCCTTGCATCGTACTTGGCGTGTCGGGCGCCACAGGTACGTGTCGGTCGGTATTATTTCCGGATCCGAGTCGGTCGGTGCTTTTTCCGGCCCGAATCGGAATCGACCCCTATGTCTAGAAACACCTGCAAACTGTCGTCCTATATCAACCCTTTCATTTCTAGCAAAAATCACAAACTATTGTAGACTAAGAACAACAAAACTATTTAGAGGCACATCGTTTATTCTCAGACTTACAATCTGATTTTCTCCTACGGGAGGAACAGAAACTGTTCTAAAATATGTGAGAGAACAAATGTTACAATTAAGTAATAAGAGCCATCTAGTGGCATTTATTGTATTCATCCTATGTGCTGCCTTTGATACTGTAGACCATGTGCTAGTAGATTATAGACAGGAGTCAATTGTGGCGTCCAGGGTGGGGACCTGAATTGAATTTAGTTCCATTTGCCTGATTGCATGTAGACCATTCAGCTGGGTCAATTTAGATGTACCTTCTGTCCTTTGGACTACGGAGAACCTCAGGGATTGGCTTTGTCACCCCTATTGTTCAACATTTAAAATGTCCTTTTGGCCAGTTTAATTGCCTTAAGTTTGGTATCAAATTTTGTGCAAATGATACTCAAATTCTTAGGGAGCTTTGTAAGCAGTCAATAGGGATACAATCAGCACAATCATGTTTACAATAGAATGGCAGAGCACAGCGTTAAGCAAAAATTGCTAACGCCGTGCTCCACCATTCTGAAAACACAGGGATGTGCCGTATTTACAATGATACAAAAACAACAATTGATGGACAGAATGCAGAACAATGTCATACATTCACCCCAGTACTGAGATCTGGGCCTAAATCCATTGTTTTTTTGCTCACCATGCCATTCCAGTTTGAACCCAGCCATATGCAAATCAGTCTTGACCCTGTGCCCAATGGGAACAGTCCAGCCCGAAGTGCCAGGCCTGGTCCTTCCTGGACTGGAAACAAGCATCCTAGGACCGGTTTCAGGGTTTCACCCCTCTTCAGCCAGGATAGCTTGACTCCAGTGGCATGGAGAGCACTGGACCCACGTCTGGATATACCCGTCCCACTCGGGGTGACAAATGCAAAAACAACACTTGATGGACAGAATGCAGAACAATGTCATACATTCACCCCAGTACAGAGATCTGGGCCTTAATCCATTTTTTTTTTGCTCACCATGCCATTCCAGTTTGAACACAGCCATATGCAATTCAGTCTTGACCCTGTGCCCAATGGGAACAGTCCAGCCCGAACTGCCAGGCCAGGTACTTCCTGGACTGGAAACAAGCATCCTAGGACCGGTTTCGGGTTTCACCCCTTTCAGCCAGGATAGCTTGACTCCAGTGGCATGGAGAGCACGGGACCCACGTCTGGGCATACCCGTCCCACTCGGGGTGACAAATGCAAAAACAACAATTGAAGGACAGAATGCAGAACAATGTCATACATTCACCCCAGTACAGAGATCTGGGCCTTAAGCCATTGTTTTTTTGCTCACCATGCCATTCCAGTTTGAACCCAGCCATTGCAAATCAGTCTTGATCCTGTGCCCAATGGGAACAGTCCAATCCGAACTGCCAGGCCAGGTCCTCCCTGGACTGGAAACAAGCATCCTAGGACCAGTCCCAGGATGCTTGTTTCCGGTCCAGGGAGGACCTGGCTTGGCAGTTCGGGCTGGACTGTTCCCATTGGGCACAGGGTCAAGACTGATTGGCATATGGCTGGGTCCAAACTGGGGTGGTGTGGTGAGCAAAAGAATGATGGATTAAACCCAGATCCTTGTGACTGGGGGTGAATGTTTGCATTGTCCAGCATTCTGTCCATCAATTGTTTCTTTTGCATATGTCGCCCTAAGTGGGAAGGGTATGCCCAGCCGTGGGTCCCGTGCTCACTACACCACTGGATTCAAACTAGCCTGGCTGATGAAGGGTGATGCCCTGACACCGGTCCCAGGATGCTTATTTCCAGTCCAGGGAGGACCTGACTTGGCAGTTCGGGCTGGACTGTTCCCAAAAGGAACAGGGTCAAGACTGATTTGCATATGGCTGGGTCCAAACTGGGGTGGTGTGGTGAGCAAAAGAATGATGGACTAAACCCTAATCCTTGTGACTGGGGGTGAATGTTTGCATTGTCCAGCATTCCGTCCATCAATGGTTTCTTTTGCATATGTCGCCCTAAGTGGGAAGGGTAAGCCCAGACGTGGGTCCTGTGCTCACTACACCACTGGATTCAAGCTAGCCTGGCTGATGAAGGGTGATGCCCTGAAACCGATCCCAGGAGGCTTGTTTCCGGTCCAGGGAGAACCTGGCTTGGCAGTTCGGGCTGGACTGTTCCCACAAGGAACAGGGTCAAGACTGATTTGCATTTGGCTGGGTCCAAACTGGGGTGGTGTGGTGAGCAAAATAATGATGGATTAAACCCAGATCCTTGTAACTGGGGGTGAATGTTTGCATTGTCCAGCATTCCATCCATCAATTGTTTCTTTTGCATATGTCGCTCTAAGTGGGAAGGGTATGCTCAGACGTGGGTCCCGTGCTCACTACACCTCTGGATTCAAGCTAGCCTGGCTGATGAAGGGTGATGCCCTGAAACCGGTCCCAGGATGCTTGTTTCCGGTCCAGGGAGGACCTGGCTTGGCAGTTCGGGCTGGACTGTTCCCACAAGGAACAGGGTCAAGACTGATTTGCATATGGCTGGGTCCAAACTGGGGTGGTGTGCTGAGCAAGAGAATGATGGATTAAACCCAGATCCTTGTGACTGGGAGTGAATGTTTGCATTGTCCAGCATTCCTTCCATCAATTGTTTCTTTTGCATATGTCGCCCTAAGTGGGAAGGGTATGCCCAGACGTGGGTCCCGTGCTCACTACACCACTGGATTCAAGCTAGCCTGGCTGATGAAGGGTGATGCCCTGAACCAGTCCCAGGATGCTTGTTTCCGGTCCAGGGAGGACCTGGCTTGGCAGTTCGGTCTGGACTGTTCCCACAAGGAACAGGGTCAAGACTGATTTACATATGGCTGAGTCCAAACTGGGGTGGTGTGGTGAGCAAAAGAATGATGGATTAAACACAGATCCTTGTGACTGGGGGTGAATGTTTGCATTGTCCAGCATTCCGTCCATCAATTGTTTCTTTTGCATATGTCGCCCTAAGTGGGAAGGGTATGCCCAGACGTGGGTCCCGTGCTCACTACACCTCTGGATTCAAGCTAGCCTGGCTGATGAAGGGTGATGCCCTGAAACCGGTCCCAGGATACTTGTTTCCGGTCAAGGGAGGACCTGGCTTGGCAGTTCGGGCTGGACTGTTCCCACAATGAACAGGGTCAAGACTGATTTGCATATGGCTGGGTCCAAACTGTTGTGGTGAACAAAAGAATGATGGATCAAACCCAGATCCTTGTGACTAAGGGTGAATGTATGCATTGTCCAGCATTCCGTCCATCAATTGTTTCTTTTGCATATGTCGCCTTAAGTGGGAAGGGTATGGCCAGACGTGGGTCCCGTGCTCACTATACCACTGGATTCAAGCTAGCCTGGCTGAGGAAGGGTGATGCCCTGAAACCGGTCCCAGGATGCTTGTTTCCGGTCCAGGGAGGACCTGGCTTGGCAGTTCGGGCTGGACTGTTCCCACAAGGAACAGGGTCCAGACTGATTTGCATATGGCTGGGTCCAAACTGGGGTGGTGTGGTGAGCAAAAGAATGATGGATTATACCCAGATCCTTGTGACTGGGGGTAAATGTTTGCATTGTCCAGCATTCCGTCCATCAATTGTTTCTTTTGCATATGTCACCCTAAGTGGGAAGGGTATGCCCAGACGTGGGTCCCGTGCTCACTACACCACTGGATTCAAGCTAGCCTGGCTGATGAAGGGTGATGCCCTGAAACCGGTCCCAGGATGCTTGTTTCTGGTCCAGGGAGGACCTGGCTTGGCAGTTCGGGCTGGACTGTTCCCACAAGGAACAGGGTCAAGACTGATTTGCATATGGCTGGGTCCAAACTGGGGTGGTGTGGTGAGCAAAAGAATGATGGATTAAACCCAGATCCTTGTGACTGGGGGAGAATGTTTGCATTGTCCAGCATTCCGTCCATCAATTGTTTCTTTTGTATTTACAATGATACGGCGCACCCCTGCGTTTTCGCTAGCACTGGCGCTAAATTCGGCTGCCTAGCACCAACGCAGGCACCCTTGCACCATAGTGCAAGGATGCCTGTGTTGAGGGAATGATTGTTTATGTGCAGGAAGATGTCCCTTCCTGCACATAAACAATCACTAATGGTGATTTGTAACTCCTATGTGTGCAGCATTGTGCAGCAGACATACAAGTTGAAAATTGTCATTTTTTTAATGATTGTTTATTTGCAGGAATTGACACCTTCTTGGACATAAATAATTATTCATGGTGATTTGCTGTTTCTATGTGTGCTGCACTTTGCAGCACACATAGAAACAGTAAAAACTAGGAGAAATTAAACACTTCTCCTTGTTTCGCCATGCTAAGACCAGGCTATTTTTGGTTTTATTTTGGGCGCTTCCCCATATTTACACCACCCTTGTAAATAGGGGGCAACATCAAAATCAATGGATTCTGCGGCGGAACGCCCGCCACAACACCAATTGCCCACCCCTTTCACTGTAAGTGTAGCGTGAAAGGGGGCCTTATTTACAAGGCAGCGTTAAGCCACATTAAGCGGCTTAACGCCGCCTTGTAAATAAGGTGAAGGGTTTATCACCACAGGAACGTCACAAAAAGTGACGTTCCTGTGGCGATCAGCCCTTGCAAATATGCCCCTAGATGTCTATCCGTCAATAATGCCTAAATGGTTTTTGCTCTTGAGTGCAAATCAAGTAAACACTGAGGGGCCGATTCCGATTCGGGCCGGAAATCTCTCCGACCGAGCCGGACCCGGAGAGATTTCCGACCGAATCGGACCCGTGCACCCCGACCGAACGAGTACGATGCGCACGTATGCCATCGGACTCGAGTCGGTCGGACTCCCATTGAAGTCAATGGGAGCCGGTCGTACAACGCGTACGCGGGCTCCCATTGACTCAATGGGTGCGAGGCGGACAAGGGCGCCCCCTACAGCGTGTACGCGGCGAAGCGACTCGTGCCGTACACGCACAGTTAGGGGGGACCCATGGGTCCCCCCTGTGTGCGACTCGCGCGGCTACGCGTACAGGGGGGCCCGACACGGACCCCCAAAGTACGGCTCCGACTGCTCTTTCGAGCCGGAGTGCGCGGCTCGGTCGGACTGCTCACGGCGCGCATCGTACTTACCCGGCCGGGGAACGTCTCCATTGCGCGGTGCGAGTCGAGTCCAAGCGAGTCGGTCGGTGCGGTTAGACCCGGGAACGAGTCGGTCGGAGCGGTTGGGACGCCCGGACGAGTCGGTCAGCGATTTCGCATCGCACTCGCTCGCCCGGACGCGCGTACGAATCGGTCGGGCAATAGGGCTCCGAATCGGATCCGGTTAAGCCGAATCCGATTCGGAGCCCTACCGGCCGAGATCGGAATCGGCCCCTATGTTGTGGCCATGTGTGCTAAGAGCGTTAAAGGAAACCCATGTCAACTGCAAGTATTTTTGGGGGAGGTTTTAATTCAGTATTACCTTTTGTTATCAAAATAAGTACAGTTTCCAAGGCACTGCTCTATGATGTAACCAATCCATTCAAGAATGCCATGCTATTTCAAGCCACCCATCTTATTTTGGTAATAAATGTAGAAGTTTTTTTCTGGATTTCTGTGCTGTATTGTGCTAGTGTATACTTGAATGTATTTGTCAATTCAATTTGAACAAATTAAAAACTGGTAAAAACAGGCCAATTAGTTTTGTATGCCGATTAAACAAATTTGACCATTTGACTCCGCCGACTTACACAGCCTCCGCATTCTCCGGAAGATATTCAGATGGCTCCCCATCAGCACTAGAAAAACCGCCACTTAATCCCTCATCACCAGCTGGCTAGCCTACAGCAACACGCTCTACGTAGCAATCACTTCCCAACTCCTGAACAGACTCCAGATGATACAGAACTCATCTGCGAGACTCATCTTCGACCTTCTCAAACGGACCCACATCATCCCCCACCATGGGAACCTCCACTGGGTCCCCATCCAGAAAAGATGCCAATTCAAGATGTTGATACACACCTATAAGGCCCTCCACAACAAAGGACCAGCATATATCAACCACCCCCTGAACTTCAACCAACCATCCAGACACCTGCACTACACCTCCCTCGCACACATGCCCCACATCTGCTGAAGCTACAATGAAGGACGATCCTTCTCCTACCTCACCGCCAAGTCCGGGAAGTACCTTCCCCTTCACCTCCAAACATCATCCTCTCACTCGGAATTCAGAAAGTGATTAAAGACCTGGCTTTTCGATTTATGCAAGCAAGAACCTAGAGCATGGATACCCTCGCAGGTTATTAGCTGAGCTCTACAAATCAGAGTTGTTTGATTATTGAATAAACATATTTTAAGTTTAGACTGGCTGTCTGTTAAAGACCTAATTCATTTCAGAGTTTTGCTTCTTATTTGGCAAGCTCTGCATGACTTATCTCCAGGATTCTTGAATACTAGCACTTGAATGAAACAGCGTAATAAGACATTTTGCACAGCGTCAAATCGTAAACTGGCCTTCCCAAGTAGGAAGCAGGTCAAATACGGTGTGACATTATTCCGTGTAAGTAGAAGCAGCTATATCTAATTATGAAATACCTCGCCTCCAGGTTTAGGAGACAGTAATTGGCATGCTCTGAGAGTATGTTCAAAAGTATGAAATATCATGTTCAATTAATGTCCAATTATCTATTTAGATAGATTGTTGAACTCATTTGATCTAAGTTTTAATGTTGAATCTATCGTAATAATTTGAATGTTTGTTTTTGTGTCAAACGGATAACTTGCACGTGGATGCTAGTTTTCTGGCAAATAAATTAAATCTAATAAAATGAAGTCAATAGTGCTCACTGCTCAGACCAGACTCCTGTGTCGGAGGACTCCGGAAGATACCTGTTGAAACACATGAAGTGGGAGCAGCAGGAAAGTTTTCAAGTGGCAGCTGAATCAGTTAAATGTTTCTTATAGTTCTTTTTATGAACTTATAGGATGAGAAGTCAACTTGATGTCAATTATCCTGATTTCCTCAGTAGCTTTCAAAATGAGGTATTTTTTCAGCGTTACTTAATGTTTTATTGGGATCACTGACAGAATATCGACACTCAGAATATCGAGGTACAAAAATATCGACACAAAAATATCGATGTCAAGAATATCGAAGTCCTATCTACATCATGGTAAGTACAAAAATATCGAAAAAAAATATTGTTGTTAAAAATATCGTTTTATTTAATGTTTAAAAAATAATGTAAAATAAAGTAAATAATACATATAATTAAAAGAAACATAGTTAAAATTATTTTAAAATGTTTAAAATTATAACTAATAAATATAATGTAAAAATAAATTAAACATATACATGTATAAAATATAATATATATACTTACTTAATAATATTTATAAATAATTATTTTAATAACATAAATTGTTAAAAAACATATTAAAAATTATAAATACATATATATACACATACACCAATAATATAAATAAAAAAATAAAAAATATATATAACAACTTAAAAAATTTGATTATTTTTAATCTTTTTAAAATACATTATATACTACATTAACTAAAACAGTAGAGAAAATATTGGATAGCGGAGAGGATACAATTACTATTCCCACTCCAGAGAGTGCAACAGTAGGGAAAGTGTTGGGTAGCGTAGGGGTAAAAATTACTATTCCCACTCCAGAGAGTGCAACACTAGGGACAGTGTTGGATAGCGTAGGGGTGAAAATTACTATTCCCACTCCAGAGAGTGCAACAGTAGGGAAAGTGTTGGATAGCGAAAGGGTAAAAATTACTATTCCTACTCCAGTGAGTGCAACAGTAGGGAAAGTGTTGGATAGTGTAGGTGTAAAAATTACTATTCCCACTCCAGAGAGTGCAACAGTAGGGAAAGTGTTGGATAGCGTAGGGGTAAAAATTACTATTCCCACTCCAGAGAGTGCAACAGTAGGGAAAGTGTTGGATAGCGTAGGGGTAAAAATTACTATTCCCACTCCAGAGAGTGCTACAGTAGGGAAAGTGTTGGATAGCGAAGGGGTTAAAATTACAATTCCCACTCCAGAGAGTGCAACAGTAGGGAAAGTGTTGGATAGCGTAGGGGTGTAAATTACTATTCCCACTCCAGAGAGTGCAACAGTAGGGAAAGTGTTGGATAGCGTACGGGTAAAAATTACTATTCTCACTCCAGAGAGAGTAACTGTAGGGAAAGTGTTGGATAGCAGAGGGTTAAAATTAACATACTTATCAATTAAATATTTTTTTAAATTAAAAAACCAATTAATAATTAATTAATAATAAACTATTTATAAATAATAAAAAGTAATAATGACTTCATTATAATTAAATTACTTCCCACTCTATTCCCCTATAAACCCACAACCCGCTCCTAAAAAATATAACACAATTAATATAATTATCAATTAATCAATTAATAAAAATTAATTACCAATTAATAATTAATTAACAATAAATTAATTATCAATACCAATAAATAAAATTAATAATTACTTTATTATAATTAAATTACTTCCCACCCTATTCCCCTATAAACCCACAACCCGCTACGGAATAAAAACACAAAATTTAATTAAAAATTATTAATAATTTCTAAAAATTATTAGTAAATTTACTATAATTAAATTACTTCCCATCCTATTCCCCAATAAACCCACATCCCGCTACAGAACTAAAACGCAAAATTTAATTAAAAATAATTCATAATTTCTAAAAATTATTATTAAATTTACTATAATTAAATTTCATCCCACCCTATTCCCCTATAAACCCACAACCCGCTACGGAACTAAAACGCAAAATTTACTTTAAAAAACATTAATAACATATATTTGAAAAAAAAAATACAATACTTAACAAAAAATATAGAACACATACATTTAAAATACATACTAAAATACATAACACTAATATAAACATCGATATTATTAGCAACAATATTTTTACAAACGATATTAATGACTTCGATATTAACAAAAACAATATTTCTTACCTTCATGTTGATATTCTGGTCACCGATATTCTTGATCTCGATATTCAGTCCCTTCGATATTTCCAACTCAATATTTTTGTACTCCGAAAATAAAAACTCGATATTATGTCTGTGCAGCGTTTAATTGGCAAATAATAAAGCTCGAGAAACACACCTGCATGCAACCTATCTCCCCAAGGGGAATTTCGATTTCAGATTTTTAAAAGCAGCTTCCACTAATGTTTTGCACTAATTTACTTCACAATCAAAGACTTTGCTTACTACTGCACATCTAGGGCCCGATTCTGATGCGGGTTGGAAAAGCTTCCCGACCGAGGGCCTGATTATGATGCGGTTAGGAAGGCCTCCTAACGGCATTTGCTCCTTCCAAATCGGATCGGGAACGTGTCTTCCAGACTGAGGGCCCAATTCTGATGCAGTTAGGAACAAATGTTCCCATTGAAGTCAATGGGAGTTCAACCAAATCGTATCTGGAAGCATCCGGATGCATCCTACTCCGCCGGTCGGACTTTCCCGATCCGAGTGGGTCGGACACCATTTCCCAACCGATTCGGTCGGGAAGCTTTTCCAACCCGCATCAGAATCGGCCCCTTAGTTTTGAACTGTTTCATTGTTGCTTGCAAATTCTACTCGCAAACAACTAACCACAAATATTGATTTCCGGCTCCGTTGCATCCAAATCGCACCCCATTGATTCAAATGGCATGAAGTCATCCAAAGTGTATAGTTAGGTGGGCAGTGACGTTTGCTTGGATTGAAGAGGTGCAAACCAGATGACTTGAATTACATAGCAAAAGAGCCAGTCGACTAGGTCGGAACAGGAAGCCTACCTAAAGACAGTAGTGACTACAAATACCTGACATAAGAGACTTATGCAATCCAGTCAGTGTGGTGGTACTTTGTTATTGTTTTAAATGTGCTTTATTGAATTTTGAGGCACGATATGACAGTACCTTCGAGTGCAGATTCAAGCATAGTAACACAGCGCAGCATGTCCTATGCAAGATATCAGCTTAGCCTGGCTTTGCAGCCGTCGTCACTCATCATTTTGTTAAACATTATGAGCATACACATAAACAATTATTTGTAATAGTAGAAACCGCGGAGTCTGCCTAGTGTAGGGGCATGGGCGTAGTTCGCGCTGTTTTGCTACGCGGCACTCCGCAAAGGGACAAAAAAACTCTGCGAAGTTCCACAAGGTGCGGAGTGAAGTGCAAACTGCCGTTCGCGCTGATCTTCCTGCCGCTTTGGTAGAAATTTTACCGACCTGCAGTTCGCGCTCGCGAACTTTCCGTTCGCAAGCGCGAGCAGGGAAAAAAACTGTGCTGCACTACGCGATACAATACATTTTTGGATCTTGCTCTGGGCTTGGCCAAACGAAAAATAGCCATGGCCTGGAAGGTGCAAACGGGCCTCAAGATTGACACATGGCTGCTAGACTTGCGGAGAGCACTGGTCTCAGAATGCATGAATCAGCGAGAGGTTGAGGCAAGGGCGTCAGCTCCCCCGAGACAAACTCCTGCGCGGTGGCAGGAATATTTAACAGTGGTCGAAACAAAAATTGCTGCAGGTGCCCTCCCTGCCTAGGTCTTCCTACATGGGTGGAGACTCGGGGTGGTTGCCCTCCCTCCCGCTTGACTGCCTCCCTCATTCCCCCTCACCCTTCACGCCCGCCCTTTTTCTTTCTCCCCCTCTTATATTTATGTTTATATTTATATATGTATATATATATATTTATAATTATACTTACTCTTTCCCTTGTGGTGCACAACAGCACATGGCTCATCATGCCCTTATGTTCAGACACACGTCACTTCCTATCGCACCAGACCGACACACGTATCTGCGATACTCTTTCCATCTAGAGATCGGTTTTTGTTCCCTTTTTCATGTTGTATATCTATTTTTTCTATATATTAATATTTTGTTATGTTTCTTCTGTTTGGACTCATGATTCATTATGCATATGTATGCAATGTGTCGTAGAACTCGATTTATGGAGCGCTGACCGATTCTCCTACTGCTAGGTTAATTGTAAACTGATTACGTTCAGTGGTGTGGCACTGCGGAGGGAAGCAGCAAGCCACGCCAGCATAGTTGACGTGGAAATGTTATGTGGCTGAGTGCTTCCTTAAGCCCCTACCTATGCCATTCGATTTTATTACTAATCTCCAGTGTTAATAGTCTACTTTGATTGTCATGCAAATGTTTTGGATGGTATTATACTAAAAATTAATAAACATCATTTATCAAAAAAAAAGTAAGAAGGTTTCCCAGCACTCCCCACTGGTCCATGACCCCCCTCAGAAGAAGCAAATTGAGGGTGTTTTCTTCTGCTCGTGTTTGTAATGGTGCAGAGAGGTCTGGCACAGACAACTAGAACAGTGACCAGCAGATCAATACAGTGTCCACGTTAGCAATGTGGCCAACCAGCGCCGAAGCTCGGGAGGAGCAGGCGCCTTCCATGCCATCCTACCTGTCTTTTAAACAGGGCAATGACAAGATCAACAAACCTGTGAAGATGTCTATCACCTTTCGTTCAGGGATATAACCCCAACAAGTAGGATTTGGGTGTGGGTGCAAGGGTGTGGTCTCCAAGTTCAGCCACCATGATAGTAACCGCTTTCCAGAGTGGACACAGTGCCAGACTGTCCCATACCATGAGGAAAAACCCAGGGGCAGATTTACAAGAAACTGACGCATCTGTAGAGATGCGTCAGTTTCCTTCGCCAGCCTGCGAAACCCTTGCGCCACCATGGATGCGCCGTATTTACAATACGGCGCACCATGGTGCAAGGATTGACAGATGCGTCTGAAATTCTGACGCATCTGTAGGTGCAAAAGTCACGCATTGCTGGAGTCATGTCGTGCGCACGACGCAACTCCAGCAATGCATGTTGAGGCCTATTCTCACTACACTGAGTCACTCCTTACGCCTGCTTCAAGCAGGCGTAAGGTTTTGGCACAGTGGCGTCCTAGAAGTGGCGCAGTGAAATCTTGTAGATTTCACTGAGTCACTTTTACGAGGCTTTCCTGCGTGGGAACGCCCACCCTGCATACATTAAACCTGATGCAGGTATAATGTGATGCAGGGCTTTACAATGTGACGCATCTCCCTAGATGCGTCACGTTGTAAATTAGCCACATTTTTTACGCCACCGTTGCATCACAAAAGTGACGCAAAGGCTGCGCAAAAGTGTCGCAAGGGGCTTGTAAATCTGCCCCCCAGTGTCCAGTAATTTACATCGAGGACACTCAGGTCAGGGCCGGAAACATGCGTTTGATTCACTGAGGAGAGAGGTAAGCGTGATACACAGAATTAAATTGTGTGAAACAAAATCTCGGGTTACGAGATACGTCCTGCACCATTTGAAGCTCTTGCGACCAGGCCTTATCAGAAAGAGGGTGTGGCAGCAAACCGTCCCATCTGGCGTGCCCCACAGCATAATCCGCCGAGTGGAGTTGAGGGAGGCATAGAGGGTAGTAATAGCCTGTCGTATACTATCATGAGTCAGGAGTGTATGCAAAGTAGCTGATGCGAGAGTCTCCCCCTTCCCAGCCATCCACGTCGCATGCAGTGCGTGCTGTATGGTATAAAAAGCTAGAAACTGACCAGCTCCTATTCCATAAGTGTCCATGATGTCTTGAAAAGACATGATGGAATGGTAGAGTTCCCCCAATTGATCGGCTCCTGCTTCCCTGCAGGGGGCTGTGTCATACCATTGTGCCATGCCATGAAGTCACGTCAAGTCCCAATTCACAATGGCCATTTAGTATGAGAGGTGAGGTCCTTTGGTGTGCACAAATCTACACCAGCAGGCTCAGGCCACGGCCATCTGGTGCATCTCCCCTCGGGCGGATGGCTGGGTCAGACAGCCATGTGAATATATTCAGGTTACCTAAAACCTCACGGATTAACACCAGCTCCGGGTAGGTGGGACAACTGTAGTTGCGCTGCTGCAAAGTATAGTTCATAGTTAGGTGCACCGAGTCCACCATCAATCAGTGGATGCTGTAGGGTGGCTAGTGCAACACGTCAGCTACCTTCACTCCATATCAGTTCAAGCAATAAATTGTGCAGCTCTCAAAAAAAAACATTAGGAAGCACTATCAGGAGTGCTGCGAAAAAATAGAATAGTCAGGTAGCACCAGCATCTTGGAGATTGCCATGCAACCTAATGGACAGAGGGGTGGCGTTCGCCAACAAGGCAAAGAGCAGCAGATAGAACCTACTGCATGGTCTATAGTGCCCTCTTTAATATTCTTCTCCCAGTCATAGATTTGAACTCCCAGATACTTAAAAGTATTATAGCACCATTGAAGACGACTACCCAAGGGAGTAGTCCTGTTCAGGGCAGGGCACAGCACCAGAGGGAGCAAACAGAATTTAGGCCAGTTCACACAGAGCCCAAAGTGTCTCCAAAATCAGGTAACAGATGCAGGTGGCCTGGCAGGACGGTCTCTACATCATACGGATAAACCAGGGCATCATCCGCATATAACAAAATGACGTGATGTACACCCATCTCTGGAATACCCCAGTCGTGCACCCACTGGCCAAGATGACAAGCCAGTGGCTCCATGGCAAGGGCAAGAATAAGTGCGGAGAACGGGCAACCATGTCTGGTGACTCTTTGAATAACAAAGCTGTCGGAGATTAGCTGACCAGTCCTGACCCACGCTGAGGGACTAGTATGCAGAGTATGGATCCATCCTATAAAATCAGGGGCCCGTGGAGTCAAGGGTTAGAAGGAGAAAATCCCAGCTCAGGGAGTCAAACGCCTTTTCAATGTCTAACAACACAACCACAATATCAAAGGCATTGGCGGGAGTACCATGTTTGCATCGCAATAAGAGGCAGATGTTGGTGAAAGTACTGCGTCCCGGTATAAATCCTGATTGGCCGACATGTACAAGCGTATGAATTACAGGGAGTAGGTGGTTTGCTAGCACTCTACCTAGAATCTTACAGTCAAGGTTCAATAATAAAAGAGGATGATAAGAATGAACATCTAGTGGATCCCTATTAGGTTTGGGCAGGACCACAATCAGGGCCTTATGGAGGCGTTGTAGCATTTTGGCCTCATTAAACATGTCCATCAGGTGTTGAGTGGTTTGAGAAGGGAAAGTAGCATATTACTCTATCAGCAACCTGTCGGTGCCCACGGTTTTATTCCGGTTGATTTGGGAGATAGCTGCCAGTATCTCTTCCACTGCTGGGGCTTGTCAGGCTCAGCCAGCTGCAGCAGCTTCAGCTTGACTAGTGGTAAGACGCACGCGATCTGGTGCAGGGGAGTATGGTGCTGCGTATAAACCTGATAATACTCGCAAAAGGCCTCATTGATGGCTGGCTGCGATGTAATTATCATGCCAACATCTGAGTGGAGTGCCCCAATTGGGGTACAATGCTGGTACTTCCTCATGAGCCATGCCAATAGTTTCCCCGAGCGATCCCCCTCAGCATGCAGCAGGGTTGTGCGCTGCTTGTAATCATGTTTTCCCAGGAGCACTTCAGCCTCAGCTCACTGCTGGAGCTGCTCTGTCGACGCAGTACGATTATCCATCCTTACTGCCAGAGGCTGCAGCTCTTGCTCGATAGCTACCAATTCCCCCAGTAAGTGATGGCGTATCCCTCAGGAGGCCGCCAGGCAGTGCCCCATGCAACAACCTTGTGCGCGTCTCACTCTAGGGCGCTGGAAGTGGCAGAGCAACTGTTTACTCCGAAGCAGTGTATGAATCACTGTGCTAGCTTCTCTCGGATTGGGTGGTCAGAGAGAGCCTCCGTTTTCAGCCGCTAGGTGGGTATGGTGGGGAGTTGCTGGCCCCAGCACAAGGTGACCAATAGAAGGCAATACTCCGAGAGGATGCATGCTAAGTACTCGGCTTGAGTAATCAGGGGGCCCCACTGTTCCATCCAAAGGAAGAGATCGATCTTGGTGTGCAAATCGTGAACCAGGGAATAGAAAGAGTATTCCTGATCTAGCGGGTGCCCTAGCCGCCATGTGTCATGTACGCGTCGGTGTGTGATCCAGTTGTGAAAGCGTTGTGTGGCATGAACACGATGCAGCATGCAAGGGAGGGGGGAGTGGTAAAGATCAACTTCCAGCACACAATTAAAATCGCCCCACCAGAGCCCACGTGCAGAGAGTCCAGAAAGAACGCCGGCGTAAGGGTATCCAGGAATCCCGATCGATTAGTGTTTGGGGCATACATTTCTACCAGTGTAAGGGGAGCCCCTTCAAGGTGGCCATACAGAATCACAAAGCATCCTTCTGTGTCCACCCTGTGAGTGTCCAAAACCAATGGGACCCCTGGAGTGATCCAAATGAGCACCCCTCAAGCATAAGCAAACATGGATGTGTCATACACCTGTCCCATCCATTTCGCATGGACTTTGTGCAGTTCTGCTAGTGTAAGGTGGTTTTCCTGGAGCATGCAATGTGCGTGCAATGACAGTTAAGATATTCATAAATGTGGTATCTTTCAACGGGAGTGGCCATACCGAGCACATTCCACATGAGGATATGATATTGCGGTGTGTGAGTGTCAAGTGGTGTCCCCCATCGTATGAGCTGGTCATGGGATTTGGAGGCAGAGGATATGGTGCCCTACTGTGTCCCCTGTTGATAGCGGCCCACTCCCGGGGAGGCAGCCCATGGTCAGAGAGGGTGCCCACTGGGAGCACATGGGTAATCAGCAGACCCTTTATCAGACTCCAACAAAATAACAATGCGTACCTGAACAGCAACAAGTTGAAACGTCCCCATCCCCTCCAGGACAGTGGACACGTGCATCCCAGTCCAAAGGTCTCCAACTTTTAAACAGAAACAAAGGCGAGAAGAAAAACAATCAATCAAGTCCTCATTGGGGCACTGGTGGGGTTTGGTGCAGCAAATGGGGTTGTGGTCTGCCGCCTGGGCTAAAGGTCCAGCATTGGATCCACTGGAGCCACCATGAATCCCCAGTGCACAGACAGAATATCGTGTTTAAAATGTCGACATACACAAATATCGAGTTTTAAATAACGTGATACAGAAATTTCGACGGGAAGAATATCGTGGTCAAGAATATCGACTTGCAGGTAAGAAATATCGTTTTTGGAAATATCGAAGTTGTTAATATCGTTTGCAAAAATATAGTTGTTTACAATATCGATGTTTTAAATAGTGGTATGTATTTTAGTATGTATTTTAAATTTATGTGATCTATTTTTTTGCATAAGATTTTGTTTTGTTTTTTAATATATGTGTTACATTTTTAGTAGTTATTAATTTTATCTTAATTACATTTTGCGTTTTTAAGTTCTGTAGTGGGTTGTGGGTTTATAGGGGAATAGGGTGGGAAGTAATTTAATTATAATAAATTAAAGAGTATTTTTTATGTATTAGTATTTATTTAATTTAGATTTTATAGTGTTAATTGTGGGAATAAATGTATTAATAATTGATTAACTGGCTGTTAATTATTATTAATTAACTAATTGGCAATTATGTTAATTGTGTCATTTTTTTAGGAGCTGCTTGTGGCTTTATAGGGGAATAGGTGGAAAGTAATTTAATTATAATAAATGCATTAATATTTTTTTTATTTATTAATATTTGTTTAATTTATATTTTATAGTGTTAATTGTGGGAGTTATGTTATTAAATATTTATTAATTGGTTGTTAATTATTATTAATTAATTAATTTGTAATTAGTTATGTTAATTGTGTCATTTTTTTAGGAGTGGGTGGTGGGGTTTATAGGAGAATAGGGTGGGAAGTAATTTATTTATAATTAATTACTAATTGTTTGTCAATTAATGCTAATTAATTAATTAAAATTAAAATATGGCAATTGTGTAATTAATTTTTGATGTAAGTTGTGGGGTTTATAGTGGTAAAGGGTGGGAAGTAAATTATTTTAAATTAATTAATAAGGGGCTCATTACGATACCCGGCGTTAAAAAATCCGCCAGGCATGGAAGCGGCAAAAATCCGCCCGCACACACCGCCTGAACACCGACCACGCCATTACGATTACACAAACCGAAAACCGCCATCGGCGGAAAAAGCACACAAAATACCGCCCGCCATCGTCCGAGTCGTAGTCAAACCGCCCGCCACGGACGGAAACACGCATGACAACACAAAACCGCCCGCCCACACGGCCGACACACCGCACGTGAAATTACGATCGCACCGCCATGAGCGCGGGAAAACCACAAACATACCGCCCGCCAGCGCAAACAACGCCGATGAGAATCGACACGGCAGAAGCCATGGCGCCCACGTCCCTGCACAGAAACCATCCGCTCACAAAACCAATAGCACACAACATGGCCAACAAGTCCACACAGCAAGGCACGCACAAATACACAAGCACAGTACACATCCCGAAAACACCCCCCGGACAAACAAAAACTACAAAGGCCAGAACCCCAGACACAACACACCTGAAAACAACAGACCATGAGGACACACCCACATAGGTGAGTACAAAAGCAGCACTCCCACAGACCACAACCCCTTGCTACATTGCAAACCAGAGAGGAGAGGAGAGGACACAGTGACACAGCAAGGACAGCAGCACACCACAGAAACGCACACCTCACAACCACCACCACCACCAAACACCACCACCACCACCACCACCACCAAACACCGGCACCACAAACCCCCTGCACATTACACAACACACACCGCACCAGCACCACAAACATCATGGCACCACAAAGAATGCCCAAGTTCACGCCCATGGAGCTGACGGTCATGGTCGACGAGATCATCAAGGTGTACCCACAAATCTATGGGAACATGGTCCAGCACACACCACTAGCCACCAGAAACAGAATGTGGAACCGGATCGTAGACCAGGTCAATGCAGTCGGGACCCTGCCCAGGAACAGAGTCGAGATCAACAAACGTTGGAATGACGTAAAGAGCCTGGTCAAGAAGAAGGAGGGCAAAAACAGAGAGCTGGCTGCCGTCACTGGCGGAGGGAATCCCGCGCTCTTCAAGACCTTCAAAGCGTGGGAGGAGAAGGTGCGAGTCATCATACATCCCGAGATCCTCGCCGGATTAGCAGGGGGAGTGGAGGCTGGTAAGTACAAACTAATGTATACCAGCACACTGCTATGTACTCACATGCACTACCACCATGCCACAGCTCCCAGGGACAAACACCCCCATGTCCAGCACACAATACACAACACATCACACACACATGCAACAGACACCACCACACACAGCCCAAACAGAACAACTGTAAGATGCGTGGGGACATGTGTACACTAAGCCAGCCACGTAACCACCAACAGGTCCCCAAATATGCCAGAAGCGCCACAACGAGCACCCACCACACCCATGTGTCCGCCACAGCTGCACTAACCGACAAGTAACAGGTAAGTGGCAGGAACACAAAGTGCAGTGGGTGGGAGGATGGACAGCCCAAGTACAACACACACCAGGCCCCAGTCCCACAGCACAGCAAGGAGGAGCATCCCCCACACCCCACAGCCACGTGTCAGCCACCGCAGTGCACAACGACAGCCGAAAGGCAGACATCACGGTCCACAACAATCGGTGTCAGTGGGTGTCCAGCCACCCCCACGACCCACAACACCCCCCACCCCCACAGACCTGCAACATGGAGCACCCCCGCTTAGAGCCATGTGGCATCCAGTACAGTGCACGCACGAACAACTTGCAGGTGGGAAACTGGACAGGGCTGGATTACTGGAGGCATGAGGACCATGACACGACCAACACATGGGACATGTCACGTAGCAGACGAACACGCAGCACCGCCCACCGTCACGAACAAGTGAACAATGTGCACACGGACATGAACAACAGACTCACACCCCACATGACCCATCACAGACATAGCAACACCCAAGGAGCCACGTCTGCATGCACAAGCCACACTGAATATAGTCCCACACGGCAGCCACTGTGCAACTCATCACACACAACCGAAACACCATTGAAGTCCTGTCCATGTAGCCCCTACTGCCTGTCAACCACACACCCCACAACTACGCCTATGTAAGACAAACAACACTAGACGCAACAGAGCGGAACAACAGAAATGCACACGAACACCACTGAACCCATCAAATTCACAGACACACCATGCACATACAACATACCATCCATCCCATCCGTCAGCCCCAGTCTCATGAAAGGCATGTCATCCGCACAGCTGCCACACATACAGCAGTCACGCTAAGACACATGCCCATGACCAACCATGTGCCAGAAGTCAATTAAGCGCACAACACACTGTGAGCAACAACACACAACATGGGCCACACCCCCCGAGCACTGCAGTGATGCACATGGCACAGGGCAGCACGCACACCAAGGAGATGGGACAACTGCAATACGTTGGCTGGCACACAACTATCACTCACTCATAACGATGCGTCCAATGCCATGTCCAGTAATCACAACAGACAGCAAATATGCAGGCCATGTCAAGCATGCACACACCTCAAACCATGCACTGTCATGCTGCCACAACACATGTCACGTTCGGCACCCATGGCACACAGCATGTACCCCAAAAGCATATCCCCTCCCAAATGCGAATCTGGGGCATGGCCCCCATGTTGCCATATGCGTTCCTAAGCGTTCCATTCGAACCCCAAAAGCATATCCCCTCCCAAATGCGAATCTGGGGCATGGCCCCCATGTTGCCATATGCGTTCCTAAGCGTTCCATTCGAACCCCAAAAGCATATCCCCTCCCAAATGCGAATCTGGGGCATGGCCCCCATGTTGCCATATGCGTTCCTATGCGTTCCATTTGAACCCCAAAAGCATATCCCCTCCCAAATGCGAATCTGGGGCATGGCCCCCATGTTGCCATATGCGTTCCTAAGCGTCCCATCTGAACCCCAAAAGCAAAGTACAAACCAGACCCAGGATGGGCCAGGAGCCCGCATACACCAGAGTCACAATGAGTAGGGGCACTGCAACACACCCATCGGCATGGCCAATCCGTCCCATGCCACATGTGCACAGCACACAGTCCCATTGCCTAGCACACACAACTACAGATGCCACAGCCACACACTCGCCTCCGGGAAACCCATGTACGAGATTGCACGAACTGCCAATGTCAGACGACAAATACATACTTCGCCAGGTGCAACACAATAACAAATCTCATTCTCTCCACAGGTGACGAACTGCCGGACGCTGGGGATGGAGACAGCAGCCAGCACAGCCAGCCCACAAGCCCCCAACGAGGACACACGGATCTGGAGGATCTGTCATCCTCTTCGGACACGGACCACCAAGCAGGCCCATCTGGCGTGGCAGGGCCCAGCCGCTCCCCAGGACCCCTCCTACCCACCAACCCATCATCCAGGGATGCTGAACAGTCCCAGCCCCCTGCTGCCACTGTCGTTGCGGCCACACCCACGGTCATTGCGGCCACTACCGCTGCCGCAACCGCCACCATCGCCGCACCGACCACCACCGCCACCACCACCACCACCACGTCTTCGCTGGCACCAGCCCCAGCGCAGGTGGTGGCCCGGCCGACTGGATCCACCCTGGGAGCCACAGCGAGGACCGTGGTGTGCAATGTGGCTAGTGGGCAGGCCGGTGGCAGCAGGACTGGTAGGAGGAGCAGGGTCAGGGAAACGCCAGCCTCCCCTGGGAGCCATGCCCTGCCTCAAATGGCCAGAGTCCTTGGGGCCTATGAGGAGGCCCAAGAACAATGGTTCAGGTCTGCTACAGACACGCGGGAGGTGCTGGGGGTGCTGAGGTCCATGGACGCCCGTATGGGCCAACTCGTGGACCTCATGGGCCAGCTGGTGGTGGCGGCGGGGTCACAGGCAAGGCCAGCAACACCACCTTTGCCACCACCTGCTAGGGCGCAGGGTCGGGCAGCAGTGTCCACTTCCCCTGCGTCCACAGCCAGTGAGCACACCTCACCCACCACCAGCAGGTCGCCACCACACACCCCCCCTCCCAAACGTGGAAGGGGCCGTCCGAAGAGGAAACAGATCTCCCGGGAGGACTTTGCACGCTCCAGTCGCAAGTGAGGCAGCCAGCCAGCCTTCCGCCAGCCTTCCTTGACCAGCCACTGCATTGACTTGCTCTACGATCCCACTCCACACAGCCATCTGGATGGCATGTGTGTGTTGGACTATGGACATAGAACCAGTGGGTACACCCTGAGCTTCACGCAGCCATGACCGACAGCTCATTGTCACTGCACGCACCACTTTTGTCATCACCTTACACACAATCACATGTCACAGTTTGGAATAAATGCACCTTTTTCACTAACTGCTGTTTGTGCCCTGTGTTTTATTTGTACGGAATACAACGGCCACCCTGGGCGGAAAGGCACCTGATGCGTGGCATGGCAATGGAATCCGGAGGGCCTGCAGGGACCTAGGGGTGGGAGACAGAACAGGAGCACATTCAATGAGTGTGTCACACACCCATCACACAGTACATGTCAACAACTACAAGCAATGTACACACATCGCACAGAGCAATAGGGCACAATGCCACAGTCACCAACAGTGGCATACTACCCTGGCCATGGAGCGTTGACACACTGCACGCAGTGAACATACGGCCACCCTGACACAGCACACACACACCTGCACAGATACAGACACATCATCCGTCGTACATGGACACTCACCGTCAAGTGAAGTAGCGGGCGATGAGCTGCTGGCGCACATTCCCAGCTTCCTCCTCTCCGCTGTCCACCTCACTCGAGCTGTCCTGGTCTGCGGGCTGGGGCCCTGGTTGATCTCCGTCATCCACAATGAGGGGGATCTGCTTCCGAATGGCCAGATTGTGCAGCATGCAGCACGCCACCACTATCTGGCACACCTTCTGTGGGGAGTACGCCAGTGCACCCCCGGTGCGGTCCAGGCACCTGAACCTGGACTTGAGGAGGCCAAAGGTACGCTCGACCACACGTCTGGTCCTCCCATGTGCCTCATTGTATCGATCGTCTGCTGGGGTGCGAGGATTCCTCAATGGACTGAGCAGCCATGCCCCATTCGGATACGCAGAGTCACCTGGGTGTGAGGGACACAGAGAACCGTTGCTATTCCAACTGGACAGGGGACAGCATCGCACAACCAGCACGCTACACCACTCCACATACTCACCGACAATACAGCCACGATCCTGTTGCAGATTGGCCATCAGTCGTGGCAAGATGCTGTTGCGCATTATGTGTGCGTCATGGGCCGAGCCTGGAAACTTGGCACACACGTGGGTGATCACCATGTCCGCAAGGCACACCACTTGCACATTCAGGGAGTGCGTGTGCTTCCTGTTGCGGTACAGGTGCTCAGTGGCCTGTGGTGGAACAAGGCCAACATGTGTGCAGTCAATGGCTCCCACGACGTGTGGGATTCTGCCAAGGGCATAGAATGCACCCTTCACTGCCGCCAATTCACGAGCCCTGGGGAATCTGATGTACCTGTTCCGGTACAGCATCATGGCTGCCAGTACATCCCTCAGCACCTTGCTGAACATGGGCTGGGACATTCCTCCTCCACTGCCCACTGTGTGCTGGAATGACCCAGTGGCGAAGAAATGCATGGCGGCCATCACCTTAGCCGTGGGGGTGACAGCAGTCGGATACACCCTGCGGGGACGGAGATGGGGCTCTAACATGGCACACAGTCGATGCAGGGTTGGCCTGTCCAGCCGAAACTTCCTGATCACCTCTGTATCGTCCATGTCCGCCAGCAATTGGTATGGGCGGTCAATGTTCGGTCTCCGCCTGGGGAAAATGGCAGAGGACACATGTCAAAGCAACACGACACATAGCAATTTCGCATACACATCACTGACATGACTGAGCAAGCACATGAGCCACAGCCCAGCTGTCAAGCTGGGACGGCACGGCCACTATACACTTACACAGGTATCCCAACAATGGCAATGGCAAGTGAGACATACCACTGCCATGTGCATGCACATGGGGATCTAGGCCCCAATGACTTGCGGGGCGTGCTGATGGGGACTGACTGCATATTCGTCAAGCGGCAACGCCACGGCAACATGAGTGTCTGCTGAGCATGGAACTGCTTCCGAGGCTGGATGAGTATGGCACACGACGACGACGATGTGGGCACGGGCTGAGCGGCCAATACAAGTGGGACCTGTGGCACGAGGGGATATGAGACAGTAGTAGGTGTCAGCACTGCACCCTATGTACAGCACTGTACGGATCACACCTCCCGAAACATTGACTGGTGTCCACATTGACAGCCCCATGCCAAGACGGCTGTGTGCTTGCAGTCACATGTCACAGGTGAGAGGTTACATTGCACGTGCCAGGTGGCAGACGTACATAGTGGGAGCTGGCATGTGTGTGCATGTGTCTCCTGTTCAGGATCCACCAGATGGGCGCTGACTCTGTACTGAGCATTGGACACAGCATGTTCCGTGGAAGGCTTGTGTGTGTGGGATGGTGGCACTGGATGTGCCTCCGTTGGGTGGGGGGCCATGCACAGGGCGGGTACGTCGATGATTGCGCATTGTTGGTCACGGTGGGTGCACCAACTAAGATGTGTTGCCCTGTGTTCAATTCCTATGTCCGCATGATGATGGACTGTGGATGTGGGCAGACTACACATTGGTCGATGTGCTGTCTATATGCATGTGCCTTCACACCAGGCACAGCTGCCCCTGCACATGTGACCCCTGCTGGACTCGCTGCTGGGTCTGTGGAGCTGATGCACCTTCTGCGCGTGGGGCGGACAGCTCTCCTCACTTCCCTCATTGCGCATGTCATGTCTTTGCCGCAGGTGACATGGATCATGGAGGGCCCACATGTACGCGTGGGTAGGCTACACATGATTGTTCACTGGTCTCCACCCCCAGTCAGTGTTTCGAATGGGAAGGTTGTCGTGCTGGTGGTATGTTCGATGTGGCGGATGGGCGGGCCTAGGTGCGGGCTTACATTCCGGACATGGGGGGTAGTCGGATTGGCGACTAGTTGCAGTACACACGGGACACGTCTCTCCCTTTCCACATCTGGGTCATCCCTTGTACTAACTGACAGTGATACAGTCATCTTCGCCCCAGCCCTCATGTCCTCCCCTCGCCCCCCAATATGCATGCTCACCTGCGAGGCTAGCGCTTGCACAGGCAGCCCCAAGCTCGCACCAGAGAGGGCAAGGAGTGTATGTGTGGGTCCAGGGTATGATGTGTGGCGGGACGCCGTCCACCTGCGTGGTGCCCCAAATGGAGACCCGGCCTGCATGGACTATGCATCACAGTCTTCGCCTTCCGGATCCGCCACCTGCGACACCCAGTGGCTGTGGCTGCCCTTGCGGCCAGGCCGCGTCCGTCTGTGGCTGATGGCCCACACATTCACTCTTTGGCCTCTCTGGGGAGGGCTCGGGGGTGGTGGCGCACGCGCTTGCACTTAGTCGCAATGGCATGTGGCGTGGTTGGTATGATGGGCAATGGATGGGATGGTGCGAGCCACCTCCCGTGACGTCAGTGCTGCTCGTGCTGTGGTGCGTCCCCCTACACTTCCATGTGACTTGTGCCATGCTAGACGTTGAGGTTCTATTGCCTGCGTGATGTGACCAGGAGGAGCGCGAGGAGACCTCTCACACACCATGCTCCACTGCCATCCCGTGCCCTGTATCGCCTGTGCGGATTGACTATGTTGGGGTTACACCTGGTCGACTGGGGCTGTGTGTGCCTTGTCAAGGGGCATGGCGGGCGCACAACAGGATCCAGCTTGTCCACAGAGGGTGGGCTGAGGTGCGCCTGGTACCGCTTTGTACGTGTGCCCGGCTGCTGTGCACACACGTGTTCACTCCCCCCCGACAGGTGTCCTCTCACAATGCCCAGGGAAGCGGTGGTGTACTGTTCATGACCCCTCCCAACACGGCGTGCTCCAACTTGGCATGTGCGCATCTACCCGTCACACCCACCCACCTGAGCACTGCGTCCATACGACTTCACACGACACATGTGTGTCTTCCACAGTTGTGCTACTCATTTGCGTTGACATCCAATACCAGTGGACTACATGGTCATGTCACAACTGCCGTGTACTTCACATACTCTCATCCTCTCTCATTCGTACTTGTGAAATGAGTCAGCGGAGACAGTTTTGGTTTCAAACATTATATTGAGTCTTCTGTCCTCTGTGATGCAGTATAGTGGACACTACTGGCAGCGGAATACATGTTGAGGATATACTGAGCATGATCACAAATGGGATAGGGTGTGGGGTAACATCTGCTTGGCCAAGGCTGTGCTAATGTACATTTACGTATAGCTGCGGAGCTGCGGACTTTGACACAGACGGTATACATGTAGCCTACCAGACCGCTTGGCATCATGGGCACAGTCCATCTCAGTTCCATGTGACAGGTTTGCTGCGGTTGTTCCTCATGCACGCGTGCATGTGAGATGACATCAGGGCATGTGCTTGCGTGCATGCAGCGGCGTGCCACTTGTTGTTGCACTGTGGTGGTTACTGGACATGTCACAGTCACTGGGGTCGTGTTGTTGTTGTATGCACTTGTCGTCCATGCAAAGGTCCTGGTATGGGATTCCCGGGGCGGGGGTGGGAGGGGTGCAGCACCCACAGACTCCAGGCGACCTATTCATGTCCACTGAGCGGTGTGTGTGTCCATGTGCGCTGGATCCATGTCGTGTCCTGGTTGTTCGTGCAGTTCCGTCCATGTGGGTGCGATACACAGAGCCCATGCCACTGCCTCCCACGATGCATGCGGTGTTCCTGGATGTGATGGGGAACAGTGTGCATGT
Source organism: Calotriton arnoldi (assembly GCA_963921515.1). NCBI lineage: Eukaryota > Metazoa > Chordata > Amphibia > Caudata > Salamandridae > Calotriton > Calotriton arnoldi. The sequence continues at coordinate 79,412 of CAWUFW010021422.1, read as the reverse complement.
CCCGGTCATATCCGATGTCATGGCGATGTCGTTGATGGTGTGGTTACAGTTGCCGGTCGTTTGGTATGGCTGTTGTGGTGGTGACTGGCCAGTCCGTGCGGAAGCTGAGCATGGGTGCGGGGTTGGACTTCATAGGTCACTCGGGGAACCTGCGTTGTGGTCCGACGTATTTACAGGTTGTCAGGTATGCGATGCCGTCCAGCAGGGCTTCCATGTCATTGGTGGTGTACATGTTTGCCAGCCAATGAAGCGGATGGTGGCTCTCAAGGTGTTGTTCGTAAGTTGTCCCTTGGAGGACCATGATGGGGCATGCTGGGTGACATTCGATGTAGCTGTTCTCGATGATCCGTCGTGTGGAGGCACAGTGGTCCCATTTCAGTGCGCGTGCGATGTTGGCCACATACGCCATGCCCCCATAGGCAGAGCAGGCCCTGTCGTGTGCGTCCAGAGGGAGGAGTAGTGGTAGCAGGTCCGCCATCAGACATGCCGGGTTGGAGAGGCATATCTCGACGGGATGCTGGTAGGGACACCTCCGACAGTAGAAGACGGGCATGACGCAGCTGAACAATGTGATGCGGTAAGTCAGTCGGTAACTTACGTTCAGCAGGGACAGGAGATCGCATCCCAATGTATGTATCGTGTTGGTTTTGTACAGCTTGAGTTGTTCGGCGTAGTTGGGTAGGTGTGTTGCGGTTGCCATTTCGCAGCGGTTCGTTGAGGTGGCGTGCTCCGGCTGTGTGTGCAGTCTGCAATGTGCACGCTCCGGGGTTGCTGTGAGCTCTGTGTAGTCGTAGGGAGACAGGACTTGTGTTCTGTTGGCTTGTTTGGAGGACACGGGCCCTCTTCCCACATGCTTCTCAGACAGTTCAAGGTCAGTGCTGTGTGACTCCTTCCAATTAACTTGCATGTGGCCGACATGGGGGAGTGTTTTCTTCTTTCTTCCCCGTCCGTTGTGTGCTTCTGTGATATGCGCTATCTGCCCTGTGGTCGGTCTCCTCGGCATGCCTGTGTTGGTCTATTCTTGGACAATGGCTGTATTCACCGGCTTCTGTCATAGGGCTGTGGTTTCGTAGTTGGAATGGAAGGTCATTCAGTGCTGTCTGCTCTCCCTTGTGTGGGCGGCAGGCTGCCTTTCCGCTCTGCGTTGGGCCTTGTGTGTGGATGTTATTCTTGGGCCACCTGTTGTCGGTCCCCGGGCTCTTTGGTGTTCCGTTTCATGTGTCTTGTTCATATGTGCAGGGTGGTATGGGTTTTTCAGTGTGGTACTGGCGTTCCTCTTCCCGAAGGGGCCCTGCTTCTCCTAGTTGGTGTAGCCGCCGCTGTGTGCTTCGCCATGTTTGTTACACTGGGGTGTGTCCTGCTGTTGCGTGACTTCACTGACATGTGTGCGTCGGTTGTGTGGCGTTGGGTGTTGTCCGTGAATTGGGCGTTGGGGACATGTCTGTGGTAGGCCTGTCACGTGTCATGTGCGTTCGGGGTGGGGCTGATGTGTGTGCTGCTTGGTTGTGTCCCTGTGTCTGTGTGCGACGCATGCATGGCGCTGCGGTTGGCCTCTGCGTTGTGCGCATGTTTGGCGGCGTCATCGGCGCTTTGTGGCCGTGACGGGGTGGTTGGTTCCTAGTCCCAGGTGGTGTGTACACATGTGTTCCGCGATGTTACGATTTGGCCTGTGTGTCATATGTGGATGCAATGGTGGATGTGTAGTGTACACGCGCTGGTGGGGGGTTGTCCGCTTTTTCCGCCCTTGCACTGTGTGCGCTGTTTGCGTGCACTTGTTGTGTGTGTGCCTACCTGCGTCTCCGCGGTACGTTGTGTCCTTGGTGGTGCATCAGCAGAAGCATGGGAAGGGCCTGCAGTGCTGGATTCATGCTCGGGGTGCCGCTTCTTCGTTGTCCGTGCTCTGCGTCCGTGTTACCGCCTCTCTTTCACGTGCGGTGTCTCTTAGCCGTGGGAGCCGTTTGTTTGCGGCATCGTAATTTATGCGCCGGGCGGGACGTGTTTCGTCGGACGGTGTGTGTCAGTTGTGCTGCGCCGCTACGTGAACGGGCGCACTTTGATGGCGGACGGTGTTGCTGGCTTGCCGGCGGTGTTTGGCCTGCTTTTCGCATCGTAATTGGGCGGGCGTGTGGACTGCTGCGTGCCGGCGGTAACTGGTGCTTTTTGCATCCGCCAGCACGGCGGTTGTGCTTCCGCCCGCCATCGTAATGGGCCCCTAAGTTGTTAACTGATGTTAATTTATTAATGTAAAATTATTTATGGAAATTGTGTAATCATTTTTTAGGTGTGGGTTGTGGGGATTATTGGGGAAGAGGGTGGAAAGTAATTTATGCTTAATTAATTAATAATTAGTTGACTATTAATATTAATTTACCAATTGATAAATATTTATGGTAAGTGTTTACTGTTATTTTGTGTGTATGTTTTGGTTTTATAGGGGTAACTTTTGGGGAGTAAATTAATTTTGATTTGTTTTGAATTTTTTAAATTTAATAATATTTCTTTAATTGATAATTAATTATGTTAATTATGGAGATACATTTTTCAAAATTTTAAATGTGGGTTGTGAATTGTGTGGTATTATAGGATAGGAAATAAAAACTATTACATTCATGTAATTAATGTTTTTGTTAATAAAATGTTTCTATTAAAAAATAGTTTTTGTTTTTAAATTATTTTTGAATTGTTTTAAATAATCATTCTAGGTATTTGTTAAATCTTTTTAACATTCTAATCTGTTTCTATCTTTTGTAATATTTAGAACTTTTATATATGTTTTATTTTTTTGTTTTTTTATAATCTTTTGTGTTGTTGTTGTTAATTTGTTTGTTTTTAATTCTGAACTGACTCCAGTGGAAATATAAATTTTTACCCCTCCGCTACCCAACACTTTCCCTACTGTTGCACAAACTGGAGTGGGAATAGTAATTTTAGAAAACAATGTGGACGGACCCTGTTATAGTGTGAATCTATCAATCACTAAGGGGTCGATTCCGATCCCGGCCCGGAAGCGCACCTAACAGTATTCGTCTGGAAAAAAAAACAGCCGATTGCGTGTTTCCCGACCGATTCGAACATTCGTCCGGACGAACAAGTACGATGCGTATAACAACCCAGTTTCCGAGCGAGCCGTACTTACCCAATTCAGCTCCTGTTCCCCGCCCGAGCCGGATCCGTAAACACCGAATCGAGTCGTACGGAAGCAAATACACAGCACCTTCCGGCCGGACGAGTACGATGCGCACTCCGTACGCGCCGAACCCGTCGCTACGTCCGGGACGTTTGAGCATCCGGGCGAGCCGTACATAAGCTCCGTTTCGCGCCACAAGACGATCCACGGCTACGAGACGAACAAGCCTGCTACGAGTACGAGTCGAAGACACGAGAAACCCGAACGAGACGATCCAAGCATGAATCCCATTGCGCAGGTCCTACCTATACTCTACATCTATTACCGGGACCGGCACGGACGCGTACGGCGCAGACGGTAAGTCAAACACCAACAATACAAACAAACGACACGTACCCGAAATATGTCACACACACATAGGGATGCACAAATGACGTACACTAGCAACAGCAGAACCATAGGGGTGGGATGGCCATCACCAATGCCATACACACCCATAGGGGGCTGGATGCCTGCCACTACCACCACCCCACTCAGGGGGGGCTGGATACCTGTCACTACTACCATCCCCACCCTTAGGGGGATGGATGCCTACCACTACCAACACCCCTACTCAGGGGGGCCTGGATGCCTACTACTACCACCACCCCTACTCAGGGGGGGCTGGATGCCTGCCACCACCACGCCTACTCAGGGGGGCCTGGATGCCTACCACTACCATCACCCCTACTCAGGGGGGCTGGATGCCTGCCACTACCACCACCCCTACTCAGGGGTGCCTGGATGCCTGTCACTACTACCATCCCCACCCTCAGGGGCTGGATGCCTACCACTACCACCACCCCTACTCAGGGGGCCTGGATGCCTGTCACTACTACCATCCCCACCCTCAGGGGCCGGATGCCTACCACTACCACCACCCCTACTCAGGGGGGCTGGATGCCTGCAACTACCACCACCCCACTCAGGGGGGCTCGATGCCTGTCACTACTACCATCCCCACCCTTAGGGGATGGATGCCTACCACTACCACCACCCCTACTCAGGGGGGCCTGGATGCCTACCACTACCACCACCCCACTCAGGGGGCTCGATGCCTGTCACTACTACCATCCTCACCCTTAGGGGATGGATGCCTACCACTACCACCACCCCTACTCAGGGGGCCTGGATGCCTACTACTACCACCACCCCTACTCAGGGGGGCTGGATGCCTGTCACCACCACCACCCCTACTCAGGGGGCCTGGATGCCTGTCACTACTACCATCCCCACCCTTAGGGGGATGGATGCCTGCCACTACCACCACCCCTACTCAGGGGGCCTGGATGCCTACCACTACCACCACCCCTACTCAGGGGGCCTGGATGCCTGTCACTACTACCATCCCCACCCTTAGGGGGATGGATGCCTGCCACTACCACCGCCCCTACTCAGGGGGGATGGATGCCTGTCACTACCACCACCCCTACTCAGGGGGCCTGGATGCCTGTCACTACTACCATCCCCACTCATGGGGGATGGATGCCTACTACTACCACCACCCCTACTCAGGGGGCTGGATGCCTGCCACCACCACCACCCCTACTCAGGGGGGCCTGGATGCCTACCACTACCACCACCCCTACGCAGGGGGGGCTGGATGCCTGCCACTACCACCACCCCTACTCAGGGGTACCTGGATGCCTGTCACTACTACCATCCCCACCCTCAGGGGGCTGGATGCCTACCACTACCACCATCCCCACTCAGGGGGGCCTGGATGCCTGTCACTACTACCATCCCCACCCTCAGGGGGCTGGATGCCTACCACTACCACCACCCCTACTCAGGGGGGCTGGATGCCTGCCACTACCACCACCCCACTCAGGGGGGGCTCGATGCCTGTCACTACTACCATCCCCACCCTTAGGGGGATGGATGCCTACCACTACCACCACCCCTACTCAGGGGGCCTGGATGCCTACTACTACCACCACCCCTACTCAGGGGGGCCTGGATGCCTGTCACTACTACCATCCCCACCCTCAGGGGGCTGGATGCCTGTCACCACTACCATCCCCACCCTCAGGGGGCTGGATGCCTACCACTACCACCACCCCTACTCAGAGGGGGCTGGATGCCTGCCACTACCTCCACCCCTACTCATAGGACGGGTAATGCATGACACAACCAGCATACTCCCACATAAGGAATGTCTGAAAATTACACCCCCCCCCAACACCATGACAAGCGTGTGTAATCTGTGACAAATGCCTACAACACTGAACATGACATTGAACATACAATGTGACCCCCTAGCACATGTGTCACACATAAATGTGTGTGGCCTCCACAATGCAAGCCGACCATGGCCACTGTGGCAATGGAGTTGAACACCCCATCACCACAGCGACCAAAAGGGAAGTGTGGGGTCCATAGCTGATGCACCTTTTGAACAGTGTGGCAATGGGGCCCAAAGCCCCATCACCACAGTGACCAAAAGGGAAGTGTGGGGTCCATAGCTGATGCACCTTTTGAACAGTGTGGCAATGGGGCCCAAAGCCCCATCACCACAGTGACCAAAAGGGAAGTGTGGGGTCCATAGCTGATGCACCTTTTGAACAGTGTGGCAATGGGGCCCAAAGCCCCATCACCACAGTGATCAAAAGGGAAGTGTAGTCTGGGTAAAAGCTGCCAAAGCCAAACTGCATGGATGATTCCTGGTCACACAACAACAAACACATCAGTGGCATAGTAGTGCTTGTGTCCCATAGCAACATAGATTGGGTGAGGCAAACAGTGCAGTGCAAATAAAACATACCTTTGGCCATGTGCATACAAACATCACCCATGGGGGCTCACATTGTCAACATTCACAAATAACACAATGACAGAAGTGACCATCATAATGCAGACCCACATATCTGCACCAATGGACACACAAATGTAGATATCCTAGGGAGACTGTAGATGTCAGGTGAACAAATACCATACCATGGCAGCAATGGGACATACAAACCATGATTATTGTGCTGACTGATGACCTAGGAGTCCCAGGGACAGCAGGGGAAAACCACCAAACAACATACAGCCAATGGCACACTCAAGATATGCCAATGCAGTGGTGCAAATGCACAAACAGGCAGACCCACACTGCATATCAAACACAACAGGTGATGGGGGTGTGTGCCAGTGTCCCCAGGCAACCACACAACACATGAGGAGGCCTGAATTCCAATTACACAGATGTGTATACAGTGCCATACAAAAGTAACTCATGGATCGGATTCCCCTATGTGGGCAAAGAGGCATTGTTAGATGAGAGGGAGCCCAAATTACACATGTCACACAAGCTAGTAGGAACAGCAAGAGACAGACCCACCACAGCACAACCCCCCGGGACCCCACATTGTGGTGACACTACCCTGCATGATAATCCCACTGTGATGACAAAGGTAGATGTTTTTCACACTGTGAACCACAGCCATGTGTCCTGAGCAACAAACTACCATCACACCTACACATGCACAAATCAAACAGCACGGCCTGCCAGCCATGGCCAATATGGAGGTAGGGGTCTAGCCGTGCAACAACTCACATTTGCACACACTCAACACCACACACCTTGATCTCCACCAATGTGCAGCAGTGAAGCTCACATGGACTGGTGACATTGCACATGCACCCATGACAATCCCAGGGGTGGTAAGGGGAACTAAGGTGCAGAAACCCATCACACATGGCCAGTCAACAAGACTCGTGAATGTCTGACACACTGCACACTACGCGGTACATAGGCATGACGTGAAATCCACCACAATCAATGGGATCCTGGCCATAGTCACACACCAATGAAGAAGACAAGGTGACACACAAAGAACACACGTACACAACTTCCAACATTGCAGCTCTGACCCTGAGGAGTGGCAGCAGTCACACACACAACGTGTCACAATCACTGGAAGCTACCATAGACTGTAAATTACATTACATGTGTAACCAACAAGTGCCAAGGGGAATCCTGAATGTGTCCCATCTGCGTTTGCCCACATCCCCAGCCCTGACAACAAAGACAACCTGGGATGACAACCTGATGAACCTTAGTTAGCCATGCACCCACATCCCGGAGTAACCAGGTCAAAGATGCTTGATGAACACAGAACAACTCAGCAAGCATCAGAAACAGGAACATCCGTAGGGACACAGCCTGTGTAGGAAAAGGGAAGGGTACACGCACAGACATGCTTACACAACACAAAACACGGGCCCAGGCAATGTCACGGGATTACACACTGCCATGAGGGCACTCGACTGCTGTGGAAGGTCCGCTGTGCCAAGCCTTGTCTGTGCACGACTCAAACATGTCGGCAGAACACTCGGTCAGTGAGTCAACAACTACAACACACTGAAGGCTCTGCTCACATCAGCCTGGGTACGGGAGTGTCACGTCAGTCATCTGCATACACCCAAAACACGTGTCAAGCAAGGTGCACTGTATACACTGATGAGTCCTTCAACATTGGTGTGCTAAACTGCATGTCCAGTGGAGATGGGCACACAGTCAGGGAAATAGGAACATTGAACAGTCGTAAGCCCACCAGATGTGCATCACTGTAAGACAAAGATGTTAATTTACAAATGCAAAACGTACATCCCTGTGTCATATGCTGAACATCACACCCTCAGACTGCAGCAGAGGATGCCATAGATCCAGACTACAACAGGACACACATCCCATGGACCACATGGAGTCCATCACTGCAACACTTCATTTCCCTGATCTGAACACTATTACAACTGCAAATGCATGATGATAACCATGTACATCATGTACATCAAAAGAAAAACCACAAGTAAACAAAAATAGGCTTTATTCAGCAAATGTTAACAAAAAATCAGAAGTCCAAATTAAACTAAGGCCAATGGCCAGTCCAAATACACAGTCCCAACAGGGTGACATGTGACAACTTGTCACCCATTGCTTGCCTGCACTGGTAGGGACAGGGGACATCCCCCTTGGAGGGGCATACAAGGGGCAGGCCAGGCACCGCAGGGACAGGATCAGGGGATGCCAGAGTGAGGCAGTGAAGGGGTGGTGGGTGCAGGAGTGTCACCAGCAACTGCAGTGGAGGTGTCTGACTCAGGGGGGGCCGGCACCACTGCAGTGCCCGAGTCAGATGGGGTGGTTGTGGACTCCACTGCAGTGCATGCCTCCAAGGGAGTGGAAGGGGGGGCAGATGAGGTGGGCAGGACAGAGGGGGGGACCCGGTCTCCACACCAGTGGCACAAACAGACTGAGCGTCTGGGTTGGGGGTGGAAGAGCAAGTGGCAGGGGGGAGGGCCTAAGCAGTTTGGGGATGCGGTATCGGTGTGTGGGGGAACCTGGGACAGGGTGTGGCAGTGGAACCTGTGGAGTGGTGGCCTGGGGGATGGAGGAGAGAGACTGGGTGGTGGAGCTGCGTGGTGGTGGTGGTGGGGTCTTGCCCTTCCTGGTCCGGGGGACTTCCGAATGGGGTCCTCAGTCTGTCTGCGCCTGGGGGAGAGTGTCCGGGGGCGAGCGGCACTGCCCTCTGTGTGGGTGGACTTCCTCTTCCCCCGGTATGCCGGATCTGCAGGATCGGAGGGGAAGAGGCCGAGGTCACACAGGAAGACCTGCTGTGTAGGTGGGGTTGCAGGTGAGGCAAGGGAAGGGGTCTTGGAGGGAGAGGATTTGGAGGACTGCGGAGTGACTGTGGATGCCTGTGTGTGTGTCTGTTCCCCATCCCCTGTGTGTGTGGTATCTGTCCCCTGAGGATGCTTGTGTGCACGTCTTGCCTTTCTTTTGGGTGTGTCTGTGCTGCTCGTGTCTGTTTGCTTGGGTGAATGTGCAGGTGTGCATGTGCTTTGGACAGGTAGGGTGCCAGGAAGTGTGGATGGGGCAGAGGTAGGAGGTGGGAGGGACTGCTGGAGGAGGGACACTGCTGCCGTCAGGGAGGAGTCCATGGACTTATTGCTCCTCTGTAGGGCAGTCATACCCGTCGAGATGCCCTCCATGAACGACACCAGCTGTGTCAACAGAGTGGTGTGTGCATGGAGGACACTCAGCATTGCTGTCTGCCCTACATGGAGCTGCCGAAGTAGGTACACAGACTCCTCACTCAGGGCAGCAGGGGACACAGGGGCAGGGGGTGCGGTACCTGGCACGAAGGAGACACGCTCCCGAACACGGGAGCCTCCACGGACGTCTGGAATTGGAGCCAATGGGAGGGCGGTGCTGGGTGGCGGGGCCAGACAGACTAGCGGGGTGTGGTGGCTGCTGACACCCGCCTCCACAAGGGAGTCATCTTCCGAGCTGCTGTGGTCCTCAGCTGAGGTGGATGGTGCTGAGGACTCCTCGGTGTGGCTCCCCTCGCCCTCCGTGCCACTGGGTCCCTCTGACCACTCGTCGGATGCTGACCCAGTCTGGCTCCGCTGCTCCTCCTGGTCCGTGGAGCTGTCCCCTCCTGTGGTCGTGGATGTATCTGCAAACAATTAGGGAAACAGACAAACATCAGTCACCGGCACTGACCGCACACACCACAGTAAGTACAGCACTTACAGAGCCAGCCCTGGCATCCTTAGTAGAACATTGCCAAAACTCCTCACACAGATTTGGAGAAGCCAATTGTCAGTCTGATGGTCAACCATGGGACTCACACCCCTCCTGCCCTTGCACCCATCTGTCTGGTGCCTGTCTGATGGTAAGACCCCAGTGTGGACACATGCACCACCTACACAGTTGTTGGACATTGCAGGGAACACAGTGAAGTATGTGAACATGCACACATCACATCTCTTGCCACTGAGTCAGTGCAGGTGTCCGGAGAAAGGGATGGCCAGAGTCTAAATAGAAATGCATGTGATGCATACCAGCACCAGACACCATGATGCACCCATGTCCGGATAGTCCATGCCACAATGGGGTGCATGTTGCACATGTCACTTCCCTGCAGGATCACTCTTAGGAGGTTTAATGCCATGACACAGGCATGCCTGCAAAGTCATACATCACTGTCTCCAGTCACATGGCCATGGCAGCCTGCCAACAACAGTCTGCACTGTGTCACAATCCTAGGACATGGGGAATGCAAGTTATGTAACTGACAAGTGCACATGTCCATCCCCCACACACCACATCATCTGAACTAGTATTTGTCCACGTCATGCCAATTGGACATATGGGGGACATGAAACACAACTCCCAGAACCTGAGCACCTCACAGTGTGCTGTGAATGAATAACAGCTGCCTGAAAGTCACAGTTGCATACACCTGTGTGCACAGTCAAGTGATCAAACATCTATAAGTCACAGAAGTATCGTCTCACATGGTCACATTTCAGATGGCATGCTGAACCCTAACCGACAAACATACCAGTAGTCCTGACAACGAAGCCACAGCACACTGACACAGAGGCAGACACCTGAGGGAACATGTCACTGATCACAACATGTCAGATGATCCACGGGAGTGGGAGTACAGAATCTATTGTATGCCCTGGAGTAGGCATGACTGTCCAGCTCCACCTGTAAGAGGGATGAGTCCTGGACAGTAGGCAGGTGTCTAAGCATGTGTGACACACTTGATATACATACTCCTGAGGCCCAAACATTGTTCCCACCCACAGCATGGGGGTGTGCCAAATACCCCAGGGACATGTGGTGAATCAGATCAGCAAGTGGACCACATATCAAAGTTACACCCAGATTACATGTCAGGACTTGGGCATTGTGTGAGCAATTGACCCACCCATTAATCCCACAACATAGTCACCGGAACAAATGCTGTCCCCCACCTTGAGCAAAGCAAAATGCAATGACACAGCCCACAAGTGACACAATTTCCTGACTGTAAGGGCCACACATATGCGTATCAGATGAGGAGTGGGCATGTCACAATAGAGGGACATGGGTCCTGGACCACAAGACTGATGTACTGTGGAAGTTTAACCAGGCCATAGGAGGGCACATAGCATGTCAGACAAAGTGCACAGTGCTGTCATGGACTCACCCCCTCCTTGCTGCTGTCTGGCCTTCAGCTGCCCATCCAGGTCAGGGAAGACCACCGCCAGGATCCTGAGCATGTGGGGGGTCAGGGTCCGGTGTCCGCCCCTCCTGCGAGGAGGCGACAGCTTCAGCTGGACCCTGGCGATCCTCCGGGTCCAGCCTCGAAGGTCCTGCCACCTCTTCTGGCAGTTGCGGATCCGGCGCTTGTAGGCCCCCACGGATCTTACTGTCCGGGCGATGGTCAGCCAGATTTTCTGCTTCTGGTGGGCATCAACCTGTGAGGATGACAAAGTGAAAATGCCATTACTACACATGCAACATATCCGTGCATCACACAGTTGGATATACATGTCTCAATCACTGGGGCACATGATGTACACAGGCAGTGCAACGATGGCTATGAACAGTTTGCCAGCAGTTACTACATGGTATCATTGCATGGAAAGTAAACCTTGTTGGAATGCACTGTTAATCAATCAATCACAGAATTTGTAAAGCGCACTACTTACCCGCGAGGGTCTCAAGGCGCTGGGGAAAAAAAAAGGGGGGGGGTGCTGCTACTGGTCGAACAACCAGGTCTTGAGTAGCCTCCTGAAGGTCAGCAGGTCTTGGGTCTGTCGTAGGCTTAGTGGAAGGGTGTTCCAGGTCTTGGCGGCGAGGTGGGAGAAGGATCTGCCGCCGATGGTGGTTCTTCGAATGCGAGGGACGGTGGCGAGGGAGAGGTCGGCGGAGCGGAGTTGGCGGTTGGGGACGTAGAAGAGGAGTCGTCTGTTGAGGTATGCTGGGCCAGTCTTGTGGAGTGCCTTGTGTGCGTGGATGAGGAGTTTGAAGGAGATTCTCCTGTCGACGGGGAGCCAGTGCAGGTTCCTCAGGTGGGGGTGATGTGGCTGTGGCGTGGTACATCGAGGATCAGGAATGCGGAGGCGTTTTGTATGCGTTGCAGTCGCTTGATGAGCTTGGCCGGGGCTCCCGCGTAGAGGGCGTTCCCATAGTCAAGTCTGCTGCTGACGAGGGCCTGGGTGACTGTTCTTCTTGTGTCTGTCGGGATCCACCTGTAGATCTTGCGAAGCATGCGGAGGGTGTTGAAGAAGGAGGATGAGACTGCGTTGACTTGCTTGGCCATGGAGAGCGTTGAGTCGAGGATGACTCCCAGGTTGCGTGCGTGGTCGGTGGGTGTCGGGGCTGCTCCCAGCATCGTTGGCCACCAGGAGTCGTCCCAGGCTGAGGGTTTGGAGCCGAGGATGAGGACCTCTGTCTTCTCCGTGTTCAGTTTCAGTCGGCTGATCTTCATCCAATCGGCGACGGCCTTCATTCCTTCATGGAGGTTGGATTTGGCGGCGAGGGGTCCTTGGTGAGGAGAGGATCAGTTGAGTGTCGTCGGCGTAGGAGATTATGTTGAGGTCGTGCTGTCTGGCGATGCGTGCGAGCGGGGCCATGTAGATGTTGAACAGTGTTGGGCTGAGGGACGATCCCTGGGGTACGCCGCAGATGATCTCGGAGGCTTCGGATCGGAATGGTGGGAGGTGGACTCTCTGGGTTCTGCCGGTGAGGAAGGAGGTGGCCCATTCCAGGGCCTTGTCTCGGATCCCTGCGTCGTGGAGGCGTGCGCGTAGGGTGCGGTGGCAGACAGTGTCGAAGGCGGCGAAGAGGTCCAGCAGGATGAGGGCTGCGGTCTCACCGTTGTCCAGCAGGATCCTGATGTCGTCGGTGGCGGCGATGAGGGCAGTCTCAGTGCTGTGGTTGCTGCGGAACCCCGATTGGGATGGGTCCAGGATGCTGTTTTCTTCGAGGTATCGGGTTAGCTGTTTGTTGACGATCTTCTCGATGACCTTGGCTGGGAACGGAAGCAGGGAGATGGGCCGGAAGTTCTTGAGGTCTCTCGGGTCCGCCTTGGGTTTTTGAGTAGGGCGTTGATCTCTGCGTGTTTCCAGCTCTCTGGGAAGGTCGCGGTCTCGAAGGAGAGTTTGATGATGTTGCACAGGTGGGGTGCGATGGAGCTGCTGGCTTTGTTGAAGATGTGGTGCGGGAAAGGGTCTGACGGGGAGCCGGAGTGTATTGTGCTCATGGTCTTGATGGTGTCCTCGATGTTCACGCTGGCCCAGGCTGGCAGGGGGTCGTGGTCGATGGTGTGCGGCGGGTCTGGTGCATCGATCTTAGTTGGGGCTGTCTGGGTGTTGAAGCTGTCGTGGATGTCGGCGATCTTGCGGTGGAAGAAGGTGGCGAGGGAATCGCACAGGGGTTGCGACGGCGGGATGTCGTTGGTGTTGGAGCTGGGGTTGGAGAGTTCCTTCACGATGTTGAAAAGCTCCTTGCTGTTGTGTGCGTTGTTGTCGAGGCAGTCTTTGAAGGAGATTCTCTTGGCGGACTTGATGAGGTGTTGGTGGTTACGGATGGCGTCTTTGTGGGCTGCGTGGCTGTCCGGTGTCTTATCACTGTGCCATTTCTTCTCTAGTTTCCGGCAGGTACGCTTGGAAGCTAGGAGTTCCGAGGTGAACCAGCTGGCTCTTTTGGTGGTGTCACTGTAGGTGAGTTTTTCAGCGGGGCGAGGGTGTTGGCACAGTCGTCCATCCATCGTCTGAGGTTGCAGGCAGCGTCGTCGGTGTTGGATGGGTCGGAGGGAGGGCTGAGAGCGAGGGTTGCCCGTAGTTGGTCTTCGGTGACTTTGCTCCAGCAGCGGCGTGGGATCTGTTGGGTGCGGTGGTGTGTGGTGGGTTTCTGGAAGGTGAAATGGATGCAGCGGTGGTCGGTCCAGAGGAGTTCCGTGGTGTGGCTGAAGGAGACGTGGGAGCTTGAGGAGAAGATGGGGTCAAGCGTGTGCCCGGCGGAATGGGTCGGTGTTGTGACGAGCTGGCTCAGACCGAGGTTGGCGAGGTTGTCGATCAGGGTGGTGGAGTTGCTGTTGTTGTTGTTCTCCAGGTGAAAGTTCAGGTCTCCGAGGAGGATGTAGTCGGTAGAGGTCAGGGCGTGCGTGCTGATGAAGTCGGCGATGTAGTCGCTGAACTGGGGTCGGGGCCCAGGGGGTCTGTAGACAAGGGTGCCTCTAAGGGTGGTGTTGGGGTCCGTGTGGATCTGGAAGTGCATGTGTTCGGCGGTGCTGAGAGTGTTGTTGGTGCTGGACGAGACCCTGATGGTGTTCTTGTGGACGATGGCGATTCCTCCTCCTACTGCGTTGACGCGGTCTCTGCGGGTGATCTTATAGCCGTCTGGGATGGCTATGGCGATGTCGGGGGCGGAGGAGTCGTTCATCCAGGTCTCTGTCAGGAAGGCGACGTCTGGTGATGATGTGTCGAGCAGGTCCCAGAGCTCGACGGCGTGTTTGCGTGCGGAGCGGGTGTTCAGTAGGATGCATCGGAGGTGGTTGAGGTCCTTCTTGGCGGGCGCCTCGGTGGCTCTGAGGCTGGTGTAGCTGCAGTTCCGGCAGGTGAAGGGACCATGGGTGCGTTTCGGTGCGGCCTTGAAGCAGTTGTGCGTCCGTCCGAGGTTGAGAGCGTGGAGTGTGGTGGCATCGTATCGGCGTCGGTCCTCAAGGCTGGTGCTGGGGGCGCACGGCCCAGGGGGTCTGGCGCTGGGCGTGGTCCAGGCCAGGCCACTGTTACTGCACTGTACCTGTTCAGTGCATGTAACTACACACTTTGGGGGCTCAGAACTACTCAGTGAGCATGCTAGCCAGTGGTGTGCACACTGTAAGTCCTGCTAGTCAGACAACATGCTAAATTAGAAAGGCAGTGGACAGCACACTCACCTGCTCCCCTGGTGTCCCATACAGCTTGCTGTACTGTGGAAGGAGGCTGTCCAGCAGGGCCTGGTTCTCCTCAAGGCTGAAGGCTGGGGCTCTCTCCACAGTACGTGCCATTGCAGTAGCCAGAGGATGCAGAGACAGCAGCAGTGTTGGTGGCAGATGTCGTCCTGGAGCATGGAGTGCAGGCAAGTGAGCACTCAGGGGAACAGCCAGCATTATATGTGTGCTGCAGAGGCAGATACTGTCCCATGTGTCCAAAGTGATAGGTCCAAGTCGTTTGCATCTTCTGAATCTGACCAATCCATGGAATAGCAGCACTAATACACGCCCACAGCATCCTTAAAAAATCCAAGTTCATGACACCCATGATTTTGCAACATTGTTGTGGCTGGCCAACTGAATTCACTGCATCAGAGTCGTTGAAGCTTCGAATACGCGTCCGTTGCCATGCCAGGCCCCAGCCAACGCGTGCGCACCGTTCGATCCATTGCTGTACAATGCGTATTTCGAGATACAACGCGTACCCGCTCACAACAGATGCAATGGGCCGGCCTGGCACACCGATCGGTCCATTGCTGTACAATGCGTATTACGGGATACAACGCGTACCCGCTCACAACAGATGCAATGGGCCAGCCGGGCACACCGATCGGTCCATTGCTGTACAACGCGTACTCGCTCACAACAGATGCAATGGGCCGGCCGGGCACACCGATCGGTCCATTGCTGTACAACGCGTATTACGGGATACAATGCGTACCCGCTCACAACAGATGCAATGGGCCGGCCGGGCACACCGATCGGTCCATTGCTGTACAACGCATATTACGGGATACAACGCGTACCCGCTCACAACAGATGCAATGGGCCGGCCGGGCACACCGATCGGTCCATTGCTGTACAACTCGTACCCACTCACAACAGATGCAATGGGCCGGCCGGGCACACCGATCGGTCCATTGCTGTACAACGCGTATTTCGGGATACAACGCGTACCCGCTCACAACAGATGCAATGGGCTGGCCGGGCACACCGATCGGTCCATTGCTGTACAACGCGTATTTCGGGATACAACGCGTTCCCGCTCACAACAGATGCAATGGGCCGGCCGGGCACACCGATCGGTCCATTGCTGTACAACGCGTACCTGTACAGGTCAGTCGCATATGTCACCATGCTTGTCACTGGTGAACGTATGCCAGCCACATATACCTGCCAGAGACCCAGGGGCACACCTACAACACCACACCCAATCCACACTGTTTCCTAAGGCATGTAAGGCTGCATTACCTTTTCTGTATATGGGGGTTAACATGTGGTTTCTGTGGTGGCACTTGTGGGCAGCCACACCCAGGCTGTGCATGTGTTAATGGGGACAGGGTCCTTTGTGTGTTGTGCACATGACCACTGTGATGTGCAACAGTTCATTTCGGAGCATGTGGCATGGTCACATTTCCAGGTTGTGTATGTGTGTGACATGTCACATACCCCCTGGGTCCCATGGGAGAAGGCATGTATGTCACAGGGTGACCCATTGCCACAATAGTGATGTCCCTCCACAGTCTGTGTGCATGTTGTGTTTCCGATGTCTCTGATTCCATGTGCACGATGGGAGACAGTCTCCACATCAACGTTGTTTGTGCATGGACTTTGATGTTGTGCGTCACTGGCGTCCATGTCTGTCCTGCGTAGGCGACAGGGGCCACTACCTGTGGGAGTCATGTTTGTTTTTCTGACGTGTACATGATACGCCATTTAATGCCAGTGTCCATGTGGCAAGACAGGGTCACTGGGAATCTACCTGTCAATGAGCTGTGATGCCTGTGGCGCATCTGTCCAAACATGTCACTGTGGTGTGTGTGTGGAACGTGACAGCAGTAAATGGGTACTGTGACACAGCCTAATGGTTTCCCATAGCACAACCTGGAACCTGTTGTCCACACATGTTGTACTGAGTAGTTAGATGATGGCCATGTAGGTGTGAGTTATGTGCGAACAGAACGGCACACACATCAAGTACTTGTGTCTCGTAATGATGTATCATGTGAAATTGAGTATGGTGAATGGCACATATGTGGGGTGACTGACAATCTTTCTTTCCTCAACCTATGCACTGCAGGGCTCCAGCTGTCCATAGACCATTCCCTGACTTGGCAACGATGGTGGAACGTGACAGCATCCGACGGTACCGCTTCACCAGGCAGCTGATTGAGGATTTGGCAGTGCGCTTGGCACCACATTTGCAACCTGGCCGGCCGTACCCTACGGCGCTGACCCCCAAAGTGAAGGTAATGGCAGCCCTACACTTCTTTGCCACCGGTACCTTTCAACACACTGTGGCGACTGCCGGTGGGATGTCACAGACTATGTTCAGCCGTGTGCTACGCGATGTTTTGGAGGCAATGTTGAGATGCCTGAACCAGTACATCTATTTCCCTACACGTCAACAACTCTCTGACGTCAAGAGTGACTTCTATGCCCTGGGGAGGATGCCACATGTCATTGGCTCCATTGATGGGACACATGTGGCTTTGGTACCACCACAGGCACATGAGCAGGCATACCGGAACCGGAAACATTACCATTCGATCAATGCTCTGGTGGTATGTCTTGCAGATATGACCATCACACATGTGTGTGCCCGTTTCCCTGGTTCAGCACACGATGCCTACGTGATGAGGAGTAGTCGCATCCCGAGGATGATGGCACAGATGCAGAACCAGCGTGCCTGGCTTGTTGGTGTGTACTGACTTTGTACCATTGTGTGTGTTCTGCTCTGTAGTATACCGCCCACTTTTCCAACTCAGCTACTGTGCACTTGTCTGTCCGTAGGTGACTCCGGATACCCCAACATGCCGTGGTTGCTGACACCCCTCAGGAACCCTGTGACACCAGCCCAGATGCGCTACAATGAGGCACATGGTCGGACCAGGAGAGTGATTGAGCGGACCTTTGGTCTCCTGAAGAGCCGCTTCCGCTGCCTGGACAAGACAGGAGGGGCCCTCCCATATGCCCCAGCAAAGGTGTGCAAGATTGTCATCGTCTGCTGCATGCTACACAACCTGGCAGTGCGGAAGGAGTTGCCTCTCATCCTGGATGACGATGATCAACGTCCGCCACCTGTAGAGGATCTTGGCCTGGACCACGATGCCAGTGATGATGATGATGATGATGGTGATGTCCGCACACAGCTCATCACCAACTTCTTCAGCTGAATGTGAGTATACAGGGAGATGTAATGTGAATGATGTGAGTTTGCATGATATGTGTGGGTGGTGCTCTGGTGCTGTTTGAGTGTGGCCATGTGCTACTTGACTGGATGCGTGCAGCAATGTGTCCTTACAGGTAGTATGTACTCCCCAACAGTTTTGACATGCTAATTTGGTTTTGTGTACTTGTCTTGTGACATGTATTGGGCATGAGTATTGCAGTTCTGTCCTGTTCTTCAGTGGTTTTAACTGTGTGTCATGTCTGTCCTTCACAGGGTGCTTACTGAGTACTTTGGTCAACTTGGATCCCCCGACACCATGATTCAGCTTTCAGGGTGGCAGCAGTAGTTTCCCTACAGGTGATGTGCCACACACCCCTGGACTTCATATCTTCTGCACTTGTTGACTGTGTGGCCACTGCTACGTGGGATTACCTTGCATTTGTAGTGGAAACAACATGTTGCAAATGTGTAATTAACCTGTGCTTCACTTTGGGATGTGCGTTGTCTGTGGTCACACATCTGACTGACATTTGCTTACTGCACCTATGGGCTAGTTGACACAGACTCTGAATAGGTGTGGTGTCTGTGCATTGCACAGTATTTCCTGGCAACATCACTGTAGGCGATGAGTCCGATGGCCCTGGTGTCTCTGTGTTGTGTAGCCCTAGTGGTGTGTCTCCCTCATATGTGTCACGTCACCATGACTCACATGACGGTGTTGTACTTGCTGTAGCAGTTAGCATACACAGTGTAATTTAGCAGATCATCATCACCATAACAGTATCCACATTTGAATAACAACAGAGGCAAGTATGGTGTACTAGTGATTTTATTTACAGAAATGTGTGTGTGTATAGTGCACAGAATGGTGGGTGCTGTACATTGGGATTGTGATCCAAAGTTCCCAGATGAGTTGGAAGTCTTGGTAGCAGAAATGTCCTGAGTGTAGTCCACAGTCATATGATACATTAGTCCAACTTGAACTCCCCATGTCATGTGGGAGAGTTGTGTTGCATTCGACAGGGTGAAAAGTTTGCACACAAATGAGATTTTCCGGAACAGGTGTTGGCTTCCTGGGGGATGTACGTGGCCATCAACCTCTCAGTTTTCCTTCCTCGGACGACCCCTCTTCTTTGGGGGGGGACCCTCACGTGCAGGCTGCGGCGGTGCAGGGGAGTCTCCGCCAGAGTCCTCCTCTCTCCCTGTGGTGGTGTCAGTTGTTGCAGCACAAGATGTTGTGGGCACACAGGGAGGGGAGGCCATGTTGGTGCTAATCTGGCGGAGGCATGTCAATATGTCCCTATGCACCGCTGTGAGTTCTTGCAATGTGTCCCACTTGGACTCCATGCGAGACATGTGTGTCTCCACACGGGACATGTGGGAGTCCAAGCGGGCATGATGGGCAGCCTGCTGCTGTTGTATGTCCTTGAGGATCCCCACTACCTGTCTGACCTCTCTGGTGCTATCCTGGTACGCATCAGCAATGCGTGCCAGTTGTGGGTCATCATGCAGTCCAGACCCCTCTGCAAGCAGCGACCTATGTCAACCACCCCTCCCACCACCCCTGGCGACACGTGCAGGACCTGCGGTGGCATGCACAGGTGACCCAAGGCCCCCTTGGGGGTTGTTAGTGGTGTTGTTGTCCGTTGCTCCACGGTGGGCCTGGGGCCCTGTGCTGTTATCATCGGTGGTCCTTGGTCTGTCCGTGTCGGCGGGGGTGGTCTGTGTGTTGGCAGTTGTTGGAGGGGTGGGTGCAGGGGGTGCAGATGTTGGTCCTGCTGGTGCTGCATTATGACTCACACCGAAGGTGCCAGGTAGGTCTTCACCATCCGAGGAGGGCAGAGGCTGTTCCACACCAGTGAGCTCAGTGTCCCCCGGAGCCTGGGACAGGGACTCCTCCTCACCTGCTGCTGTGTCCCCATCATCATCACCTGGATTTGGATGAGACACACATTGTATGTTATGTTTCTACAGGCATCAATGGTTCACACACCTGACAGTTGTGACTGTACCTCTGCATGCGGGCATGTACATTGCATTGTCCTAAGTTGTCACAGTAAGAGGTTGATATTGGTGTAGCACATTGTCCTGCATACCTGGGGCATTTCAATGTGAATGTTGAGGTGTGTGCATGGCCAGCATTGGTTGTATTTGGTGGACATCCGGCCATCCTTCTCCACCTAGCCCAGTTATCCCACCATGAAGCATGCCACCCTTGCAGTGGGTTCAGGTTGACTCTCAGGATGTCATTCAGTGGTGTTCTGCTGTATGTTGGTGCACAGTTCCCAGCATGGCCTTGTGCTCCCCACAGCAGTACCCAGTGTCAGCCATCTTGTCAGTCCTTATCCACTCCCTGTGATGTGAGCATGGTTCAGAGTGGTGTTGATGGGCCAATTGTGTGGGTGAGCAATATCTGTGACTACAACTCCCATCATGCTATTGCCTACACCCCCCTTCCCAGCATGCCCATACTTCCTTCCTTTTGAGTGGACTTCACTGTGTGTGAGTGTGACAGCAATGGCAAGATGGCTGACAGTGTGGTCCTGTTGTTTGTTGGTGCACAGTTCCCAGCAGGGCCTTGTGCTCACCACAGCAGTACCCAGTGTCAGCCATCTTGTCAGTCCTTATCCACACCCTGTGATGTGAGCATGGTTCAGAGTGGTGTTGATGGGCCAATTGGGAGGGTGAGCAATATCTGTGACTACAACTCCCATCATGCTATTGCCTACACCCCCCTTCCCAGCATGCCCGTACTTTCTTCCTTTTGACTCTGCTTCCCTGTGGGGTAGTGTGCCTGTGCTGACAGGAAGGCTGACAGTGTTGTCCTTGCGTTTGTTTGGCTACAAGTCCCAAGAGTGTCCCTGTGCTTCACACAGCATTACCCAGGGTGGTGGTTCTTTGTGGGATCTTCATTTGGTGTGTGAGGCATTGCATTCTCCCAGGTGGGTTATGTGGAGTTTGTGTTGAGGGGTGTGTGAGGAGAGCTGCTTGTAACTATGGTCAGTGCTGTCAGTCCTCCTTCCCACCCAGCCAGATATCCCACCATGCAACGTGCTTGCATTGCAGGGAGTGCAAGTTGGCTTTCAGGATGTCAGGCAGTGGTGTTCTGCTGTTTGTTGGTGCACAGTTCCCAGCAGGGCCTTGTGCTCCCCACAGCAGTACCCAGTGTCAGCCATCTTGTCAGTCCTTATCCACTCCCTGTGATGTGAGCATGGTTCAGAGTGGTGTTGATGGGCCAATTGTGTGGGTGAGCAATATCTGTGACTACAACTCCCATCATGCTATTGCCTACACCCCCTTCCCAGCATGCCCATACTTCCTTCCTTTTGAGTGGACTTCACTGTGTGTGAGTGTGACAGCAATGGCAAGATGGCTGACAGTGTGGTCCTGTTGTTTGTTGGTGCACAGTTCCCAGCAGGGCCTTGTGCTCACCACAGCAGTACCCAGTGTCAGCCATCATGTCAGTCCTTATCCACTCCCTGTGATGTGAGCATGGTTCAGAGTGGTGTTGATGGGCCAATTGGGAGGGTGAGCAATATCTGTGACTACAACTCCCATCATGCTGTTGCCTATACCCCCCTTCCCAGCATGCCCGTACATCCTTCCTTTTGACTCTGCTTCCCTGTGGGGTAGTGTGCCTGTGCTGACAGGAAGGCTGACAGTGTTGTCCTTGCGTTTGCTTGGCTACAAGTCCCAAGAGTGTCCCTGTGCTTCACACAGCATTACCCAGGGTGGTGGTTCTTTGTGGGATCTTCATTTGGTGTGTGAGGCATTGCATTCTCCCAGGTGGGTTATGTGGAGTTTGTGTTGAGGGGGTGTGTGAGGAGAGCTGCTTGTAACTATGGTCAGTGCTGTCAGTCGTCCTTCCCACCCAGCCAGATATCCCACCATGCAACGTGCTTGCATTGCAGGGAGTGCAAGTTGGCTTTCAGGATGTCAGGCAGTGGTGTTCTGCTGTTTGTTGGTGCACAGTTCCCAGCAGGGCCTTGTGCTCCCCACAGCAGTACCCAGTGTCAGCCATCTTGTCAGTCCTTATCCACTCCCTGTGATGTGAGCATGGTTCAGAGTGGTGTTGATGGGCCAATTGTGAGGGTGAGCAATATCTGTGACTACAACTCCCATCATGCTATTGCCTATACCCCCCTTCCCAGCATGCCCATACTTCCTTCCTTTTGAGTGGACTTCACTGTGTGTGAGTGTGACAGCAATGGCAAGATGGCTGACAGTGTGGTCCTGTTGTTTGTT
This sequence comes from Calotriton arnoldi, assembly GCA_963921515.1. Classification (NCBI taxonomy): domain Eukaryota; kingdom Metazoa; phylum Chordata; class Amphibia; order Caudata; family Salamandridae; genus Calotriton; species Calotriton arnoldi. The sequence goes on along the minus strand of CAWUFW010021422.1, from coordinate 57,085 downwards.
GGTGCACAGTTCCCAGCAGGGCCTTGTGCTCCCCACAGCAGTACCCAGTGTCAGCCATATTGTCAGTCCTTTTCCACTCCCTGTGTTGTGAGCATGGTTCAGAGTGGTGTTGATGGTCCAAATGTGAGGCTGCCCATTATCTGTTACTACGAGTCCCATCATGCTCTTGGCTACACTGACTTCACCAGCATACATAGGATTCCTTCCTTTCTGTGAGCTTCCCTGTGAGGTGGTGTTCTAGTGGTGGCTAAATATCTGACAGTGTTTGTTAGTTAGATTTGTGCCACTGCCTAGCTCTATTTGGTATTGGGTTTGTACATGTCATGACACAGTTACATATCACTATGACATGGCATGTATTGTGTTTATCTGACTGACATACACTTCTTGGGATGATTATCTTTTGGTTGCTGTTGATTTGCTAGGGGTGCATGGTTTGACTATCCCCTTGACAGTGATGTGTGTGTATTGGCACACAATATTGTGAATATTAGTTGTGTACTCACCAGGCTCTGGGATGTTTGTTAGTCCATATACGCTCACTGGTGGTAGGATGGCCCGCACCTTCTCCTCCCAGGGCCTGAGGTATACTGGTTTGGCAGGAGGGCCACTGCCGGTGTGCTGGCTCAGGAGGTAATCCTTCTTGAGTAGGTTCCTGACCCTCCTGCGCACATCATACCACCTGTTCTGGATGTCTTCCTTTGTGCGCAAACATGGTGATTGTGCGTTCACCCTGTCGACGATCCTCGCCCACATCTTGGTTTTCTGTGCCATGGGGGTCTGTTGGACCAATGTGCCAAACAACTGTGGCTCTACCCTCAGGATCTCGTCTACCATGACGTCCAATTCACTATCTAGGAACTTTGGATTCTTCTTTAGGGGCATGGTGATGGGTGGTGGTGGTGATTGATGTGTGTGTGTGTGCAGGTGAGGGTGTGTGTGTGTAGGTTTTGCTGTGTGTGTGTGAGGGTGCTATTTGTTGAGGTGCTAATGGTGTGTGGCTTTTGTGTTGGATGAGCTGTGTGTGTGTCTGCTGTCTGCTGGTGTTCTGTGCTGGCAGGTCAGTGGAATTTGCAAAGGATCATGGTAGGGATTTGTGGCCTTTATGTAGGTGGAGTTGGGGGTGTGTTCTTGTTCCATTTCCCCCCCCCTGTATTTATTGGCTTTGTCATTGCTAGTTTGGCCCTCTCTTTTTGTATTTTTTCATTTGTTATTATTGTGCATGTAGGAGTCGTTCTTCTGACCGAGTAGGACGTTGCAGTTATCTCGTGCGCGCCTCTCCGAGTCGTTCCCGCTGTGTTTCAGCTCAGTTTCATGTGCGGCGTACGCGTCGGTCGCGGAGTATTGTGTTTGTTCGGCTGGGTTTTGTATGCGTGTCGGTCGTACGGCTTGGGCTCCGTGCGAATCGGTCTGCTTTTGCACCCATTGCATCGTACTGCGCGGGTCGGAGTTCGCGGGTACTTTTCGTTCGGGTTTATTCCTGGTGCGTGTCGGTCAGTTCGATTCGTGTGGTTTCCCTGCCGGATAGCTTGTTTCCGTCCGGGTCGGTCGTTCGCCTTGAGTTCCGTACGAGTCGGTCGTGATTCACATGCATTTCATCGTACTTCCCAGGTCGGGCAACGCCGGTACGTGTCGGTCAAACTATGATCCCGTACCGAGTCAATCGGTATTTTTTCCAGCCCGAATCGGATTCGGCCCCTAACCCTTTTGGTGCTTGCGTCGGCCAATGGCCGACGCAAGCACTACCTCCCTGGTGCTGCGCACGTCCATTGGACGTCACCAGGGAGGGCAATAATAAATCGTCCGGTGCATCGCACCAGATTTTTTTTTTTAATTTTTACTGGGGAGACGCGGAAGGCTTTCCACGTCTTTCCCCGCCCCCTCCCGCCCATCTGTGACGTCAGAGCGCCGCGGCGCCTGCAGCGTCACTGATTTCCCCACCGGAGCCGAGGACAGCAGCAGGTAAGGCCGCGCTCGACTCCGATGGGGAAATCTGGCTGGAAACAGCCTCCCCAGCTTTCAGGGAGGCCTCGTTTGAAGGGAGAGTCTCCCCTTTCAAGCGAGGCCTTCCTGAAAGGTTTCCTGGCCGTGGATCGCAGCGCTGCAGCGATTCACGGCCAGGAAACCCCACTAGACACCAGGGATGTCTTTGGGGGGTCGGCCCTCGTGGTGATGGGTCGCCCCCCCGAGGCACATTTTAAAATTTATTTACCTGGTTTTTCCCTGGGGGGCGCGATCGCCCCCTAAAAAATAAAAATAAAAGGCTTTTTTTTTTTTTTTAAATGGCGGCGATATTGGCAGGGGGTCGGTCCTTCTGCTCAGTGGCCGACCCCCTGTGGGCATAAATGCCAACATTTTAGAAGAGCAAAGTGGGAGATTGGGAAAAAAATAGGGAGAATGGGGCCTTGAATCGGGTTACTGTCATGTATGGGCTTAGCAAGTGTGCTGCTGCAGGATCGGACATTTGAAACTCAAATACACGTTTTGCAGTATTATACCTCTATTTGTATCTCATGTATCATGCACACCTGTCACTTTTTCCTCTTGGAACGTATGCCTCTTTGTATCTGGTTTGTTTTTGTTAGTTGCACAATTGTCACCTTTCCTCATGTAATGTAAGGCTTGCTTTTGTATTATGCTCACGTGTAACCGACTCCTCATGTAATGTTACTGTTCCTATTGTGAAGCGCTCTGACACCTTCGGGTAAAGTCCGCGCTATATAAAAACACATAAATAAATGAATAAATGGAGTGCAATGGCAGGCAGAAAGAGGGTGATGCAAGTGTTGTGCACTGGCCTGCAGGAGCAGGTTGCTGGCAGTGCATACACCACGTTACACAATACCAAGCCCTGTCAGCTGAAACCCCGAGTAATCGGGTTTTTGCTTGAAGGAATCGGGAGGTGGGAGACTAGCCTTGAAATCGGAAGTCTCCCGCCTGAATCGGGAGGGTTGGGGTGTCTGCCTGTGGGGGCAATTATGTACATAATTATGGGGGCCACAATCTGCTCCCAGGGGAGCCATAGGCATGCACGTAACAAAGTGCATATAATGTAAAGAGATTAGTGGGTTACTGCTTCTGTGCCAGCTTTATGTTTTTTTGCCCAGTCTTTCATCATCTAATCTTGTGAAAAGGGTTCATTTGGGTAGAAAATAATTCTTATTATGAAATAGAACCCCCAACGATGGTACGTTTTAAATTCTGGATTTGTGCTTTCCCAGAATAAGGGCTCAAACTATATTGCCTGCCAGTATAGATGGCATGTTACTGCTACACTACACCTTGTCCTGTCTGATGTAGCATATCCTATGTACTGTTGTCTCTGTGCAATATGTGTGTGTGTGGTGTAAAGTGCTCTGACACCGTACACTGGTGTGAGTGTTGCTATAAAACTAAATGAATCTGAGAGACAGTGGTTTTTGAGACTTGAGGGGCACTGTTAAATGGTGCTAGTGAGGGAATCCATGGCAGAGGTGGTCATTGGTGGGGCACCAGCAGACATTGTCGCACAGGGCGCCACCAGCGCTAATGCCGGCCCTGGAGTGAATGATATATATGTATCTATATGATACATGTACTCTTTGACTGCTGTTACCTCCTTTCTCGACTGGAGGGCTTCCTTTGTGCTATAATACGGCATGATTTTCATTTGGAATAGTAAAGCGGCAATGTCGCTACGAAGCCCTGGCCCACCTGGAAGGGCGCCTTTTCTCGTCATGATTCATATGGATATACATAGGAAGTACAATATGTATGCTCAAAAAAAGAATCCTTGAGCACATTCGAGCCGTAAAAAATAAAGATACTTCCTACGCCACAGCTAAACACATGATGGTGTGTCAAAACAGTGACTGGAGAGCCATGAGCTTCTTTGGAATCCATGCCATAGAAAACCACGAAAGAGGGGTGATAGAATCAGGAAACTACGCCAAACAGAGTCAAGATATATAATCAGGCTAAGAACCAAGACCCCTTATGGGATCAATAATGATGAGGAACTTTTTGTACACCTGGATTGAGACCATTTAAGTGGAAAGGAATGGACATTAAAAACAAGACACTTAGTTTAAAATAGAAAAAAGACTCATTTAATGTACTAAACGTTTAATTAAGGTAACTCTGAATGTAATGAAATGCTTGCAATGATTGATTACTGTAATGTAAAGTAATGAATTGTCACCTGAAAACTGGAAAACTTTGTAAATAGTGTAAATATTCATGTATAATATAAACTAGCACTACGTTTCCCACAATGCTGCATTAAAGGCAATAGGTGATTGGTATAAATAGTGACACAAAAGAGGGACTCACTGACCGTGACAAAGGCCTCGTTGGGCTGAAACGCGTTGGTTGGAGCCAGTTAAGCTAACAATAAAAGCTTTAAAACTGGAAATTGGAGTGCGTTGCATCTTTGGAGAATAATTTAATATTGGGCTTGGATTCAGCCCCATCGCGATTGCACCCGTCACTTGAGCGCGCCGCTAGGAGAATCCGATTGTGTGGAGAGATATATATATATATATATATATATATATTCAGAAACACAAAGGATGCCGCACTCCAGAGATTGGTTTCAGAGTTGCTTTATTTTCACCACGACTGGTGGTAGTGGTGGTGAAAATAAAGCAACTCTGAAACCTGTCTCTGGAGTGCGGCATCCTTTGTGTTTCTGAATTTAAATATCGTGTAAGGATTCTACCCGTTGCTGCCTGCACCAGGTATTGAGCGCGCTGACATTGGGAATTAATTGTTATATATATATATAAATATTTATTTACAGAGATATTTCTCAGTGCTGAAATTATGAGACTGTGAAAGAACTATAATGAGTCTCTTTGAAGTTACCTGAAAGGCAGTAAAGTGTGGTACTGCTGCAGAGTACAACATTTCTGCTAGATAGAGATATCTGACTTTTGTGTAGTGGCAGTTTTGACGCCATAAAGGGTATGCTGAAACGAACAGATCGGTATTATGTAGACAGCTAAGTGGATTAGTAAAGCCACGCAGTAGAAACACTTTGTAACAGACTAAATGTATGTGAGAGAGGGGCTATGGAGAGATGAGGGGCACGTTTGCAAGGATGGTAGTGGGCGCATCAAAGGAGGTCATAGTGTGCAATTGTAAAGCACACGTTCACCCGTAGGCATCTTGGCGCTAAAATGATGGTAGCACTGGCTCCCACCAGCGCTAAAAGGCTGCGATTATGGGTATGTGGCAAGGTAAAGTAATACTGTGTCTTTTTTCTCTCTTTCTTAGTCTTTTTGGAGAGCGTACGGATTTCGCAAAGGTAAGGTGACTTCGTCATTATTGACTTAAACACTTCACTTACGCACACACCCACCTATACTTTAAAACCAACAACCTATCTGCCTTCTACGTAGGATAGTGTTTTAAAAGGATAGTTTAGGCACTAGCAGAGATGGCATATCGTTGGATTAATGCTGCCCAGGCCCTAAATCTGGTTCTGGAGTCCAGCTCTGAGGCAGGATCAGAGACTGAGACAGCAGATACTGAGACAGCATCTGAGGGAGAGGACAATGGAGCCGAATCTGGGAGTGACTTTTCAGTCGGCGCAGTTCCATCCGATGACTCATCGTCCAGCGATTCTGAAGGAGACGATGTCAGTCATGCTGTCCCTTTGCCAGCACAGTCTGTGCAGCAGGACACCCGTAACAGGTTAGAGCAACCCAGAGTGCAGGCACGTGCGGCCGCAAGCACAGACGGAGTGCTGTCTTGGCAGCCTCCCAATTTAGTTCAGCCCCAAATTCCGCCTTTCACTGGTGACGCTGGATGTAAAGCAGATACGGCAAATTTTTTGCCAATTGACTACTTCCATCTCTTTTTTGGTGTTGACTTCCTAGACGAAATTGTGCAGCAAACAAATTTGCGTGCCGAACAATTTCTGAGGGAGCAAGGAGGCACTCTTGGGCCTCATTCTAGGGCGCGCAAGTGAACTCCCACTTCACTAGGGGAGTTGAAGATATTTTTGGGCCTCACACTTAAAATGGGGGTAGTGCATAAACCAACCTTGCTATCCTACTGGTCTACTCGCACGGTTTGGTTAACCCCCATCTTTGCACCATACATGAGCAGAGATCGTTTTTGCTATTGCAGCGCATGCTGCATTTCAATGACAATTCTGCTGCATTGCCCCGGGACCATCCAGACTATGACAGGTTGTTCAAAATTCGGCCTGTCGTGGAACATTTGTCTGCCAGGTTTCCAGAGGTTTATACTCCTGGAAAGAATATAGCCATTGATGAGTCCTTGATCTTGTATAAAGGGCGGCTGCTGTTTAGGCAGTACATTCCGAGCAAACGCGCTCGCTATGGCATCAAGCTGTACATGCTGTGTGAGAGCTCGACTGGCTATGTGTACAGCTTGAGAGTGTATACAGGGAAGGACACAACTCTTAACCCTGTAGGTTGCCCTCCCATGCTAGGGGTCACAGGAAAGATTGTATGGGAGCTTGTCCAGCCACTTCTTCACAAAGGTTATAACCTTTATGTGGACAATTTCTATACAGGAGTAGAGCTGTTCAGTGAGCTCTACAAAGCTGGCACCGTGGCTTGTGGTACAATTCGTTGTCGCCGCAAAGGATTCCCGCAGGAGCTTGTTTGCAAGAAGCTCCAGAAATCGCAGAGCACTGCGTTGCGTTCCAACGAACTGCTCGCAGTTAAGTTCTCAGATAGGCGTGATGTGTACATGCTCACTACAATTCATGCTGAGAGCACTTCCCCTGTCATGGTTTGGGGTCAGATGGCCGAAGTCCACAAGCCCACCTGTATACTGGATTACAACAAGTACATGGGTGGAGTGGACAAGAACGACCAGGTTCTTCAGCCATACAATGCGAGTCGTAAAACTCGCACTTTGTATAAGAAACTGTTTACGCACCTGATCCAGATGGCAACATACAATGCGTATGTTGTTTATAGTGAGACCACCACAGGAAGACTCATGTCTTTCCTTGACTTTCAGTTGTCTGTGATTGAAAGTCTTACTGCTACAGAAGCAGAAGCCTCCACTTCATGTGTTCTGGAGGACGTGGCAAGGCTGCAGGAGCGACACTTTGCAGATAAAATTCCTGCAACACCCAAAAGGAGCGACCATGTCGTCGTTGTAAAGTGTGCTCGATGCAGGGAAAGAGGCAGGAGACTCGTGTTTACTGTCCCCAGTGCCCAAGTAAGCCTGCCTTCTGTTTTCCTACTTGCTTTATGTTGTATCACACTAAAGCAAAATACTGGGAAATTGACTGAGGTGGAGCTGCCAATAGGATAACCTTTCAATTGGTGTGAATGGATACCTACTGTCTGTGGGCCACTCCTTCACTACGCAAGCAGCTGCAGGATATTTCTTCTTCTACTTCATGAAATCATGGACTTCTCAACACCTTTATCTGCTTTCAGAACGTGGTAGTTGTTCTGTTCGCCAATTGACAAGTGCATTATAGTCCCCACGCTGCACATACTGGTGGACAGAACATATGCCACGTTGTCATGGAGTACCCGTGTTTCACATTCAACCGTTCTTCGTAGTTTATGATGTTCTCTTTAGGAAGTTTTTGAAAATTTCCAGCATGTTTGCCTTAGTTTCAAAGGTAGATATGCTTGCTCAGCTCGAGAAATGTTTTTGCGGCATACTCGGGCACCCCCAACTTGCATCCACAAACTGGAAGGAGTTGGATAGAGCATTGTGAGAGCATTGATAGCTCGTGACAGAAATGTTCACTCAAGCTTCAAGTAGCTAGAGATGAAAGGCATTAGTATAGGGTCTCTTAACAATTGGACAGGGTTAGTCAGGACTCTGAGGACAGACACACGAACGGGTTAGAACAGCTTACGGTAGGTGCGCTTTCCGAGGAATATTACAAAGGTAGAAGGCAGATAGTAAAGGTAGTATAGATACACATCCTGACTTCTTCTTCACCCATGGATTCAAATCCATTGCTGCCACACTCACACTGAATTTACTGTGGTACTTATGGGTCAATGCTGCTTGCCATGTTCATCCTCCGTTAGAACTTAGTAGATGGTCAGTTTGCTGTATGATAAGTGCATTACAGTCACTGCACATAACGGTGGATTGGACATATGCTACGTTGTCACGGACTACCCTTGTTTCACATTCATCCGTTCATAGTTTATGATGTTATCTTTTGAAAATTTCCAGCATGTTTGCCTTAGTTTCAAAGGTAGATATGCTTGCTCAGCTCGAGAAATGTTTTTGCGGCATACTCGAGCACCCCCAACTTGCATCCACAAACTGGAAGGAGTTGGATTTAGCATAGTGAGTGCACTAAAGGTGCATGAAAGACATGTCTTCCTGAGCCTCATGTGGCTGTCATGGAAGTCATTAGTATAGGTTCACTGGGCATGAGTTCTGTAACGTTCTGGAAGAAGGAGGTGGAGACTTGACAGGTGGTAGAATATAGTCAAAGTCATTATGTCTTGTGGCATATGAATGTGATGGGCCCTTGCATGGCGGCAGTATGTTTGTGTGAGTGCAAGTGATATGGTTGTTTGGGCCCGTGGCTGGCGGTACGGAAGTCTTGTGTGTGGTGTGTGAATGGCGTGTGAATGGACCATAAAGTGGTTGGTGCCGTGATGTGGCTTTATGGCTCCCCTTCAGAAGGCTTGGCTTCAATATTTATATACTTTGATAAGTATTTGTGCTTTGAAGCCAGCGTTTCTGGAGGTGCTAAAACCAACCTGTGTAAGTGGTGGATTAGCTTTATCAAATGAGTGTTAGATTTATATTTGTGTCGGTTTAATGGCCTTTTGTAAGATATTTCTTTTTTCCACAATGGGTAGCAGGGGACTTTCTGCCCTAGCTCAGTCATCACCTAGACAAACCTTTACATTTTTGAGTAGTAGACAAAGGGGGAAGTACAAGGGTGAATGACTTGCGTGGTTCTCACTGTTTTTTTTTAACCAACATGCCCTGCTAGCCTCATATTTTGTTGAAAAAAATCACTATTTCCACACATTTTTGTGTGGGAAAGTTGTGGCATCGCCGGGCAGACACGCATTTCCTACCACCCAGCGTTCCCCAAGGTCTCCTGATAAAAATGGTGCCTCACTCGTGTGGGAGGCCCAAGTACCCGCGACAGGCTAGGGCCCAAAGGTATTGAGGCGACATTAAAATTGCCTATCACAAAACAACCTGGTTTTGCAAGGGGGTCACCTCGGTTTTGGCCCCGTGCTCGGCGGCCAGCTAGGGAAACCTATCAAACCCACACATTTCTGAAAACTAGACACCCGGGGGTTCCAGGGAGGTATGGCTTGCGTGGATCCCCCAACGTTTTCTTACCCAGAATCCCCTGCAAACCTCGAATTTAGGTGGAAAAATCACTTTTTCCACACATTTTTCTGTGGGAAAGTTGTGGCATCGCCGGGCAGACATGCATTTCCTACCACCCAGTGTTCCCCAAGGTCTCCCGATAAAAATTATACCTCACTCGTGTGGGAGTCCCAAGTACCCGCGACAGGCTAGGGCCCAAAAGGTATTGAGGCGACATGAAAATTGCCTATCACAAAACAACCTGGTTTTGTGAGGGGTTCACCTCGGTTTTTGGCCCCGTGCTCGGCGTCCAGCTAGGGAAACCTATCAAACCCACACATTTCTGAAAACTAGACACCTGGGGGGTTCCAGGGAGGTATGGCTTGCGTGGATCCCCCAATGTTTTCTTACCCAGAATCCCCTGCAAACCTCGAATTTAGGTGGAAAAATCACTTTTTCCACACATTTTTGTGTGGGAAAGTTGTGGCATCGCCGGGCAGACATGCATTTCCTACCACCCAGTGTTCCCAAGGTCTCCCGATAAAAATGATACCTCACTCGTGTGGGAGGCCCAAGTACCCGCGACAGGCTAGGGCCCAAAATGTATTGAGGCGACATTAAAATTGCCTATCACAAAACAACCTGGTTTTGTGAGGGGTCACCTCGGTTTTGGCCCCGTGCTCGGTGGCCAGCTAGGAAACCTATCAAACCCACACATTTCTGAAAACTAGACACCTGGGGGTTCCAGGGAGGTATGGCTTGCGTGGATCCCCCAACGTTTTCTTACCCAGAATCCCTGCAAACCTCGAATTTAGGTGAAACAAATCACCTTTTCCACACATTTTGTGTGGGAAAGTTGTGGCATCGCCGGGCGGACATGCATTTCCTACCACCCAGTGTTCCCCAAGGTCTCCCGATAAAAATGATACCTCACTCGTGTGGGAGGCCCAAGTACCCGCGACAGGCTAGGGCCCAAAACATTTTGTGATAGGCAATTTTGATGTTGCCACAATACGTTTTTGGCCCTTGCCTGTCGCGGGTACTTGGGCCTCCCACACGAGTGAGGCACCATTTTTATCGGGAGACCTTGGGGAACACTGGATGGTAGGAAATGCGTGTCTGCCCAGCGATGCCACAACTTTCCCAAACAAAAATGTGTGGAAAAAGTGATTGTTTCAGCTAAATTTGAGGTTTGCAGGGGATTCTGGGTAAGAAAACGTTGGGGGATCCACGCAAGCCATACCTCCCTGGAACCACCCGGGTGGCTAGTTTTCAGAAATGTGTGGGTTTGATAGGTTTCCCTAGCTGGCCGCCGAGCACGGGCCAAAACCGGAGGTGACCCCTTGCAAAACCAGGTTGTTTTGTGATAGGCAATTTTAATGTCACCTCAATACGTTTTGGGCCCTAGCCTGTCGCGGGTACTTGGGCCTCCCACACGAGTGAGGCACCATTTTTATCGGGAGACCTTGGGGAACACTGGGTGGTAGGAAATGCGTGTCTGCCCGGCGATGCCATAACTTTCCCACACAAAATGTGTGGAAAAAGTGATTTTTTCAGCTGAATTTGAGGTTTGCAGGGGATTCTGGGTAAGAAAACGTTGGGGGATCCACGCAAGCCATACCTCCCTGGAACCACCCGGGTGTCTAGTTTTCAGAAATGTGTGGGTTTGATAGGTTTCCCTAGCTGGCCGCCGAGCACAGGGCCAAAAGCCGGAGGTGATCCCTTGCAAAACCAGGTTGTTTTGTGATAGGCAATTTTAATGTCACCTCAATAAGTTTTGGGCCCTAGCCTGTCGCGGGTACTCGGGCCTCCCACACGAGTGAGGCACCATTTTTATCGAGAGACCTTGGGAACACTGGGTGGTAGGAAATGCGTGTCTGCCCGGCGATGTCACAACTTTCCCACACAAAAATGTGTGGGAAAAGTGATTTTTTCAGCTAAATTTGAGGTTTGCAGGGATTCTGGGTAAGAAAACTTTGGGGATCCACGCCAGCCATACCTCCCTGGAACCACCCGGGTGTCTAGTTTTCAGAAATGTGTGGGTTTGATAGGTTTCCTAGCTGGCCGCCGAGCACGGGCCAAAACCGGAGGTGACCCCTTGCAAAACCAGGTTGTTTTGTGATAGGCAATTTTAATGTCACCTCAATACGTTTTGGGCCCTAGCCGGTCGCGGGTACTTGGGCCTCCCACACGAGTGAGGCACCATTTTTATCGGGAGACCTTGGGGAACCCTGGGTGGTAGGAAATGCGTGTCTGCCCGGCGATGCCACAACTTTCCCACACAAAAATGTGTGGAAAAAGTGATTTTTTCAGCTAAATTTGAGGTTTGCAGGGGATTCTGGGTAAGAAAACGTTGGGGGATCCACGCAAGCCATACCTCCCTGGAACCACCTGGGTGTCTAGTTTTCAGAAATGTGTGGGTTTGATAGGTTTCCCTAGCTGGCCGCCGAGCACGGGGCCAAAAACCAGAGGTGACCCCCTTGCAAAACCAGGTTGTTTTGTGATAGGCAATTTTAATGTCACCTCAATACGTTTTGGGCCCTAGCCTGTCGCGGGTACTTGGGCCTCCACACGAGTGAGGCACCATTTTTATCGGGAGACCTTGGGGAACACTGGGTGGAAGGAAATGCGTGTCTGCCCGGCGATGCCACAACTTTCCCACACAAAAATGTGTGGAAAAAGTGATTTTTTCAGCTAAATTTGAGGTTTGCAGGGGATTCTGGGTAAGAAAACGTTGGGGGATCCATGCAAGCCATACCTCCCTGGAACCACCCGGGTGTCTAGTTTTCAGAAATGTGTGGGTTTGATAGGTTTCCCTAGCTGGCCGCCGAGCACGGGGCCAAAAACCAGAGGTGACCCCCTTGCAAAACCAGGTTGTTTTGTGATAGGCAATTTTAATGTCACCTCAATACGTTTTGGGCCCTAGCCTGTCGCGGGTACTTGGGCCTCCCACACGAGTGAGGCACCATTTTTATCGGAAGACCTTGGGGAACACTGGGTGGTAGGAAATGCGTGTCTGCCCGGCGATGCCACAACTTTCCCACACAAAAATGTGTGGAAAAAGTGATTTTTCAGCGAAATTTGCAGTTTGCAGGGGATTCTGGGTAAGAAAACGTTGGGGGATCCACGCAAGCCATACCTCCCTGGAACCCCCCGGGTGTCTAGTTTTCAGAAATGTGTGGGTTTGATAGGTTTCCCTAGCTGGCCACCGAGCACGGGGCCAAAAACCGAGGTGACCCCCTTGCAAAACCAGGTTGTTTTGTGATAGGCAATTTTAATGTCACCTCAATACGTTTTGGGCCCTAGCCTGTCGCGGGTACTTGGGCCTCCCACACGAGTGAGGCACCATTTTTATCGGGAGACCTTGGGGAACACTGGGTGGTAGGAAATGCGTGTCTGCCCGTCGATGCCACAACTTTCCCACACAGAAATGTGTGGAAAAAGTGATTTTTTCAGCTAAATTTGAGGTTTGCAGGGGATTCTGGGTAAGAAAACGTTGGGGGATCCACGCAAGCCATACCTCCCTGGTATCACCCGGGTGTCTAGTCTTCAGAAATGTGTGGGTTTGATAGGTTTCCCAAGCTGGCCGCCGAGCACAGGGCCAAAAACCGAGGTGACCCCCCTTGCAAAACCAGGTTGTTTTGTGATAGGCAATTTTAATGTCACCTCAATATGTTTTGGGCCCTAGCCTGTCGCGGGTACTTAGGCCTCCCACACAAGTGAGGTACCATTTTTCTCGGAAGACTTTGGGGAACGCGGGGTGGGTGGAATTTTGTGGATCCACGCAGATTCCAGAACTTTCCACCACAGCAATGTGAGGAAAATGTGGGTTTTTTTTACAATATTTTAGGTTTGCAAGGGATTCTGGGTAGCATAACCTGGTGAGAGCAAGCCAAGTCACCCCATCCTGGAGTCCCCTGGGTGTCTAGTTTTCAAAAATGTATAGGTTTCCTAGGTTTCCCTAGGTGCCGGCAGAGCTATGGTTCAAAATCTACAGCTAGGCACTTTGTTGAAAAAGGGTCCGTTTTCACTGTGAAAATGTGGTGTGTCCACGTTGCGTTTTGGGCCATTTCCTGTCGCGGGTACTTGGGCCTCCTACACAAGTGAGGTACCATTTTTATCGGAAGATTTTGGGGAACGCGGGGTGGGTGGAAATTTGTGGATCCACGCAGATTCCAGAACTTTCCACCACAGAAATGTGAGGAAAATGTGTTTTTTGGACAATTTTTAAGTTTGCAAGGGATTCTGGGTAACAGAACCTGGTGAGAGCCAGTCAAGTCACCCCATCCTGGATTCCCCTGGGTGTCTACTTTTCAAAAATGTATAGGTTTGAAAGGTTTCCCTAGGTGCCGGCAGAGCTAAGGTTCAAAAACTACAGCTAGGCACTTTGTTGAAAAAGGGTCCGTTTTCACTGCGAAAATGTGGTGTGTCCACGTTGCGTTTTGGGCTGTTTCCTGCCGCGGGTACTTGGGCCTCCCACACAAGTGAGGTACCATTTTTATCGGAAGACTTTGGGGAACGCGGGGTGGGTGGAATTTTGTGGATCCACGCAAATTCCAGAACTTTCCACCACAGAAATGTGAGGAAAATTTGTTTTTTGGGACAATATTTTAGGTTTGCAAGGGATTCTGGGTAACAGAACCTGGTGAGAGGCAGTCAAGTCACCGCATCCTGGATTCCCCTGGGTGTCTACTTTTCAAAAATGTATAGGTTTGAAAGGTTTCCCTAGGTGCCGGCAGAGCTAGGGTTCAAAAACTACAGCTAGGCACTTTGTTGAAAAAGGGTCCGTTTTCACTGCGAAAATGTGGTGTGTCCACGTTGCGTTTTGGGCTGTTTCCTGTCGCGGGTACTTGGGCCTCCCACACAAGTGAGGTACCATTTTTATCGGAAGACTTTGGGGAACGCGGGGTGGGTGGAATTTTGTGGATCCACGCAGATTCCAGAACTTTCCACCACAGAAATGTGAGGAAAATTTGTTTTTTTGGACAATATTTTAGGTTTGCAAGGGATTCTGGGTAACAGAACCTGGTGAGAGGCAGTCAAGTCACCCCATCCTGGATTCCCCTGGGTGTCTAGTTTTCAAAAATGTATAGGTTTGCTAGGTTTCCCTAGGTGCTGGCAGAGCTAGGGTTCAGAAACTACAGCTAGGCACTTTGCCAAATAAGGGACATTTTTCACAGTGAAATTAAGGTGTGTCCACGTTGCGTTTTGCGCCGTTTCCTGAGGCGGACACTAGGCCTACCCACACAAGTGAGGTACCATTTTTCTCAGAAGACTTTGGGGAACGCGGGGTGGGTAGAAATTTGTGGATCCACGCAGATTCCAGGACTTTCCACCACAGAAATGTGAGGAAAATGTGTTTTTTTTTACAATTTTTTAGGTTTGCAAGGGATTCTGGGTAACAGAACCTGGTGAGAGGCAGTAAAGTCACCCCATCCTGGATTCCCCTGGGTGTCTAGTTTTAAAAAATATATAGGTTTGCTAGGTTTCCCTAGATGCAGGCAGAGCTAGGATTCAAAAACTACAGTTAGGCACTTTGCTAAAAAAGGGTCATTTTTCACTGTGAAATTGGGGTGTGTCCACGTTGCGTTTTGCGCAATTTCCTGTCGCGGGCTCTAGGCCTACCCACACAAGTGAGGTACCATTTTTCTCGGAAGACTTTGGGGAACGCGGGGTGGGTAGAAATTTGTGGATCCACGCAGATTCCAGGACTTTCCACCACAGAAATGTGAGGAAAATTTGTTTTTTGGACAATTTTTAGGTTTGCAAGGGATTCTGGGTAACAGAACCTGGTGAGAGGCAGTAGAGTCACCCCATCCTGGATTCCCCTGGGTGTCTAGTTTTCCAAAATATTTAGGTTTGCTAGGTTTCCCTAGATGCAGGCAGAGCTAGGATTCAAAAACTACAGCTAGGCACTTTGCCAAAAAAGGGTCATTTTTCACTGTGAAATTGGGGTGTGTCCACGTTACGTTTTGCGCGATTTCCTGTCGCGGGCTCTAGGCCTACCCACACAAGTGAGGTACCATTTTTCTCGGAAGACTTTGGGGAACGCGGGGTGGGTAGAAATTTGTGGATCCACACAGATTCCAGGACTTTCCACCACAGAAATGTGAGGAAAATGTGTTTTTGTGGACAATTTTTTAGGTTTGCAAGGGATTCTGGGTAACAGAACCTGGTGAGAGGCAGTAGAGTCACCCCATCCTGGATTCCCCTGGGTGTCTAGTTTTCAAAAATATATAGGTTTGCTAGGTTTCCCTAGATGCAGGCAGAGCTAGGATTCAAAAACTACAGCAAGGCACTTTGCCAAAAAAGGGTCATTTTTCACTGTGAAATTGGGGTGTGTCCACGTTGCGTTTGCGCGATTTCCTGTCGCGGGCTCTAGGCCTACCCACACAAGTGAGGTACCATTTTTCTCGGAAGTCTTTGGGGAACGCGGGGTGGGTAGAAATTTGTGGATCCACGCAGATTCCAGGACTTTCCACCACAGAAATGTGAGGAAAATGTGTTTTTTTGACAATTTTTAGGTTTGCAAGGGATTCTGGGTAACAGAACCTGGTGAGAGGCAGTAAAGTCACCCCATCCTAGATTCCCCTGGGTGTCTAGTTTTCAAAAATGTATAGGTTTGCTAGGTTTCCCTAGATGCAGGCAGAGCTAGGATTCAAAAACTACAGCTAGGCACTTTGCCAAAAAAGGGTCATTTTTCACTGTGAAATTGGGGTGTGTCCACGTTGCGTTTGCGCGATTTCCTGTCGCGGGCTCTAGGCCTACCCACACAAGTGAGGTACCATTTTTCTCGGAAGACTTTGGGGAACGCGGGGTGGGTAGAAATTTGTGGATCCACACAGATTCCAGGACTTTCCACCACAGAAATGTGAGGAAAATGTGTTTTTTTGACAATCTTTTAGGTTTGCAAGGGATTCTGGGTAACAGAACCTGGTGAGAGGCAGTAGAGTCACCCCATCCTGGATTCCCCTGGGTGTCTAGTTTTCAAAAATATATAGGTTTGCTAGGTTTCCCTAGATGAAGGCAGAGCTAGGATTCAAAAACTACAGCTAGGCACTTTGCCAAAAAAGTGTCATTTTTCACTGTGAAATTGGGGTGTGTCCACGTTGCGTTTTGCGCGATTTCCTGTCGCGGGCTCTAGGCCTACCCACACAAGTGAGGTACCATTTTTCTCGGAAGTCTTTGGGGAACGCGGGGTGGGTAGAAATTTGTGGATCCACGCAGATTCCAGGACTTTCCACCACAGAAATGTGAGGAAAATGTGTTTTTTTGACAATTTTTAGGTTTGCAAGGGATTCTGGGTAACAGAACCTGGTGAGAGGCAGTAAAGTCACCCCATCCTAGATTCCCCTGGGTGTCTAGTTTTCAAAAATGTATAGGTTTGCTAGGTTTCCCTAGATGCAGGCAGAGCTAGGATTCAAAAACTACAGCTAGGCACTTTGCCAAAAAGGGTCATTTTTCACTGTGAAATTGTGGTGTGTCCACGTTGCGTTTTGCACCGTTTCCTGTTGCGGGCACTAGGCCTACCCACACAAGTGAGGTACCATTTTTCTCGGAAGACTTTGGGGAACGTGGGGTGGGTAGAAATTTGTGGATCCACGCAGATTCCAGGACTTTCCACCACAGAAATGTGAGGAAAATGTGTTTTTTGGACAATTTTTTAGGTTTGCAAGGGATTCTGGGTAACAGAACCTGGTGACAGGCAGTAGAGTCACCCCATCCTGGATTCCCCTGGGTGTCTAGTTTTCCAAAATATTTAGGTTTGCTAGGTTTCCCTAGATGCAGGCAGAGCTAGGATTCAAAAACTACAGCTAGGCACTTTGCCAAAAAAGGGTCATTTTTCACTGTGAAATTGGGGTGTGTCCACGTTACGTTTTGCGCGATTTCCTGTCGCGGGCTCTAGGCCTACCCACACAAGTGAGGTACCATTTTTCTCGGAAGACTTTGGGGAACGCGGGGTGGGTAGAAATTTGTGGATCCACACAGATTCCAGGACTTTCCACCACAGAAATGTGAGGAAAATGTGTTTTTTTTTACAATCTTTTAGGTTTGCAAGGGATTCTGGGTAACAGAACCTGGTGAGAGGCAGTAGAGTCACCCCATCCTGGATTCCCCTGGGTGTCTAGTTTTCAAAAATATATAGGTTTGCTAGGTTTCCCTAGATGAAGGCAGAGCTAGGATTCAAAAACTACAGCTAGGCACTTTGCCAAAAAAGTGTCATTTTTCACTGTGAAATTGGGGTGTGTCCACGTTGCGTTTTGCGCGATTTCCTGTCGCGGGCTCTAGGCCTACCCACACAAGTGAGGTACCATTTTTCTCGGAAGTCTTTGGGGAACGCGGGGTGGGTAGAAATTTGTGGATCCACGCAGATTCCAGGACTTTCCACCACAGAAATGTGAGGAAAATGTGTTTTTTTGACAATTTTTAGGTTTGCAAGGGATTCTGGGTAACAGAACCTGGTGAGAGGCAGTAAAGTCACCCCATCCTAGATTCCCCTGGGTGTCTAGTTTTCAAAAATGTATAGGTTTGCTAGGTTTCCCTAGATGCAGGCAGAGCTAGGATTCAAAAACTACAGCTAGGCACTTTGCCAAAAAAGGGTCATTTTTCACTGTGAAATTGTGGTGTGTCCACGTTGCGTTTTGCACCGTTTCCTGTTGCGGGCACTAGGCCTACCCACACAAGTGAGGTACCATTTTTCTCGGAAGACTTTGGGGAACGTGGGGTGGGTAGAAGTTTGTGGATCCGCTCAGATTACAGACCTTTCCACCACAGAAATGTAAGGACTATGTGTTTTTTTGGACAATTTTTTAGGTTTGCAAGGGATTCTGGGTAACAGAACCTGGTGGGAGCCAGTCAAGTCACCCCATCCTGGATTCCCCTGGGTGTCTAGTTTTCAAAAACGTATAGGTTTGCTAGGTTTCCCTAGATGCCAGCAGAGCTAGGGTTCAAAAACTACAGCTAGGTACTTTGCCAAAAAGGGTCATTTTTCACTGTGAAATTGGCATGTGTCCACGTTGCGTTTTGTGCAGTTTCCTGTCGTGGGCACTAGGCCTACCCACACAAGTGAGGTACCATTTTACTCGGAAGACTTTGGGGAATGCGGGGTGGGTAGACATTTGTGGATCCATGCAGATTCCAGAACTTTCCACCACAGAAATGTGAGGAAAATGTGTTTTTTTACAATGTTTTAGGTTTGCAAGGGATTCTGGGTAACAGAACCTGGTGAAAGCCAGTCAAGTCACCCCATCCTGGATTCCCCTGGGTGTCTAGTTTTCAAAAATGTATAGGTTTTCTAGGTTTCCCTGGGTGCCGGCAGAGCCAGGGTTCAAAAACTACAGCTAGGCACTTTGCAAAAAAAGGGTAATTTTTCATTGTGAAAATGTGGTGTATTCACGTTGCGTTTTGAGCCGTTTCCTGTCGTGGGCACTATGCCTACCCACACAAGTGAGGTACCATTTTTATCGGGACACTTACGGTAATTCAGATTTGTAAAGCAACTGTTATTACCTATTGACTTTCGATGCATTTCTGCCTTCCAAATGAAAGACAATGTGTAAAAAGAAGTTATTTTGAAAAATGACCTATAATTCTCATGCTAGTATGAGTATTACCAATTTCAGAAATGTGCAAATATCTACTGTTTCTAAACTCTATATTGTGTTCCTATTTCAGAAATGCATAGGAGTCTTTCATACCGAATATTCCATGTATACATTTTCCCAGAATAATTGCTATATACCAGATACATAATAAAAAACCATTGCAAGACGCTGCTCAGTTTTTGGCTCTGGGTTCGTCGGGTTCTTGGTGAACCTACAAGTCCTATATATCCCCACAACCAGTAAGGTCCAGTGGATGTAACGGTATATTGCTTTCAAAGAGCAGTCATAATTAGAAGAAGTTACAGGTGAAAACGTTGACACAAAAGGCTGTTTTTTTCAACTAATTTTCAATTTTTCCTATATTTATCTGTTAGTTTCTATAAAGAAACCTTGATGGATTTACACAAATGACCCCTTGCTGAATTCAGCATTTTGTCTACTGTTCTAAAATGTATAGATTTCTAGGATCCATTATTGCTTTCATACCCATTTCTACCATTAACTGGAAGGAGGTTGAAAGCACAAAAAATAGCAAAAATAGGCTTTGTCCCAGAAAAATGCCAAAACTGTGTACAATTTTTTGGTTTTCTGACAAAAGTCTGTCATTCCCTAAAATCTGGGAAAATGGAGATTTCAGCCCCACAAACCCTTTTTTGATACCATTTGCAGGGAAAAACCCAGACGCTTTCATATGCGGGACTTTTTTCCCATTTTTCCCCAAAAAACCAAAATTTAGCTGTATATGTGACTCACTTCTTGCGCGCCACTCCGCATGACTTAACTAGTCAGCACCCCGCATTTAGCGCGCAATTACCACTTGCCGCCCGCAGCATACCAGCATTAGCTATATATCATATTTTGGCCACTCACCTCACGATGCTCCCATGTGACCATCTAATTTACGTTTCAGCGTGGGTGCATGTTCCGCATGGTGTGCTATTCGTTTCACGATGCTCCCCTGTGATCATCCAGTCTCACGGCGATTTTCCGATTTCCTGTTAAGCATGCTGTAGATACCTGCATGCTGTGCCATCATTACTCTATCACTATCACAGTGGTGGTCACTTTGACTATCACGGCATGTTTTGAGATTGCAATTTTGTGTTGCTTTGAAAGATTGCATTTTATGTTGCTCAAAAAACTACATGTCTTGTTTTGTTTTGTCTATTTCTTTTTCCTCTACAGGTTTTTGAACGGTGTCAGTAAGTATACCGACACCCAGTCCACACACCTTAGCGCGTGTGTTGGTACCTCACTCTTTCACGTGGCCTTCACTTTGCCGCTCACGTTTTTACTCTCGGTCCTGAAGAAAGCCCACCTCAATTTTTTAACGGGCTGAAACATGTAGACCACATCACCTAGACAACTACAGATCATTACTTCTTGTTAGTTGCATCACATAGCCTTTTAACCATACCCTGAGCCACCACTAATAAATTTACTTGGCAAGGATTCTCAGAGGTATTTTTAACACTCACATCACACATTCACACCACACCTGCTCCGCTGTAATCAGGCGTCGTAGCACAACCGGGCGGCATTAGGCCACCCGGTTGGGACCCCAATGATGAAGCATGACACCAACCAGGTTGGTGTGTGAGGGGTCTTTTAAATATACCTAATGGGTCCTTGGACATACCACACTTAGTGATTGATAGATTCACACTATAACAGGGTCCGTCCACATTGTTTTTGTAACTTTACCCAGGGGATCGGGACGTACACCTACATCCTCGCTCTCTCTTTTGTTTTTCGCAATAGTAATTTTACCCCACAGCTATCCAACACTTTCTCTACTGTTGCACTCACTGGAGTGGTAATAGTATTTTTTACCCCTCCGCTATCCAACACTTTCCCTACTGTTGCACTCACTGGAGTGGGAATATTAATTTTTATCCCTCCGCTATCCAACACTTTCCCTATTGTTGCACCCACTGGAGTGGGAATAGTAATTTTTACCCCTCTGCTCTCCAACACTTTCCATACTGTTGCACTCACTGGAGTGGGAATAGTAAGTTTTACCTCTCCGCTATCCAACACTTTCCCTACTGTTGCACCCACTGGAGTGGGAATAGTCATTTTTACCCATCCACCTTCCAACACTTTCCCTACTGTTGCACCCACTGGAGTGGGAATAGTAATTTTTACCTCTCCGCTATCCAACATTTTCCCTACTGTTGCACTCGCTGGAGTGGGAATATTAAGTTTTACCCCTCCGCTATCCAACACTTCCCCTACTGTTGCACTCATTGTAGTGGGAATAGTAATTTTTACCCCTCCGCTAACCAACATTTTCGCTACTGTTGCACCAATTAGAGTGGGAATGTTAAGTTTTACCCTTCCGCTATCCAACACTTTTCCTACTGTTGCACTCACTGGAGTGGGAATAGTAATTTTTACCCCTCCGCAATCCAACACTTTCCCTACAGTTGCACTCAATGGAGTGCAAAATTTAATTTTAAAGACAATTAAATATTTTAATGTTTTAATTTATAATATAATGTTTTTTATTAGATTTCATGTTATGTCTATGTAAATATATATATATTTATTTGTAAATTTGTATATATTTATAAAATTATAAAATAAATTAAAATGAGTAGTTCATTAATTGTTTTAAAGTAAATAGATATATATATTACATTTTATATATGTATGTTTAAATATTTTTTAAATTACATTTATTTTATTATATTTGTTAAAATGTATATTAAATCTAAATTAAAAAAATTATGTTAATTTTATTATTTAATATATTTAACAGTAATTTTTATTTAGATAAAAAAATCAATATTTTGTACAGCTATATTTTTTACATCGATATTTTTGTTTCGATATTTTTGTACTTACAATTTTAAGTATAGGATGTCAATATTTTTGACATCGATATTTTTGCATCGATATTTGTGCATGGGGATATTTTGGGCATCGATATTCTGTCAGTGAACCATGAATCCCCATGATGCAGGGAAGCCTGAATGTGCCAATTGTGCATGCAGGTGAGGTACCCACTCTTGAAAGGAAGGTCACATTAGGTCATCTGTCGATCGTGGTGTGATTTTAAGATTGAGTGCACTGCATTTGGTGGAATTCTCAGAGGCGCCTGTGTCAGTGCCAGAGTCCACGATTGGTTCGAAGCACAGTATTTTGAAAGGGTTCCTGCTGTGCAGGGAGGCCGTCTCCTTCACGGCTACTTCATCCTGGGTAGGCCACGCCCACACTGCTCTGCGCCTTCTGTGTTTAGGACGTGGAATCACCCAGTGCTCCTCCGTCTGAAAATTCTCAGCTGTGCGTGCAAGGGCTTTCGTGTGGAGCCAGGTCCAGACATCCTCGGGTATGCAGAAGATGTGAGAAGACTCACCATCCATGACCCTAAGTTTATCGGTAAACAGTAGTGCATCGTGAAGTTGCAGCTCCCACAGGTGTTGTTTTACCTTTATTTTAGAAGCCCCTAAGGCACTGTACCTCAGTTGTGAAATCCGGGTATGCTGCTATTTCAGTGCTCTCATAGTGCCAGGTACCCTTCATGCAGAAACGCCGCAGTATAAGGTCCCCATCATGGAAGTTAAGAAAGCAAGCAATGAGTGGGCTAGGCGACGCTCCAGGTGGAGGCGGTCGACCAGGGACACGGTGTGCTTGCTCCACCGAGAACAGCTTTGGCACCTTAACAGAGAAATGAGAGGAAATATGATCACATATAAAAGAGTCAAAATTCCAATAGTTTCAATCCACAGTTCCAAGTATGAACCGGAAATTCTTTTATTCCAATTTCTTCTATATTGTGTAGAGCCACAGCCAACGCATTTCGCCTTACAACCAGGGCTTCTTCAGGGTACTATCAAGTAGAATTAGAAAGCTGATCACGAAAACAACGCCAAATGTCTACCACAATTCTTCAGTTCCTTTTAATATTTTTTACTCAAACGTCCTTTCAAAGCTGTAAAAGCGTAAATGCGATAATTGTATTTTGGTTTTGCACGTGTTTATTAGGCGTTCAGTAGAGGCGGACCAACGTAACTGAAGGAGACGCGGGAGGAGCAGGATGACCAGAACGACTTGCTGACAACTTGCCATGATACTTGAAAAGAAACTTTTGAACTATGGCGGCTCCTTCAGCTTTGGAAGTACATTCAGGTAGAAAATATTAAAAGGAACTGAAGAATTGTGGCAGACATTTGGCGTTGTTTTCGTGATCAGCTTTCTGATAATACTTGATAGTGGCCTAAAGAAGCCCTGGTTGTAAGGCAAAACGCGTTGGCTGTGGCTATACAATATAGAAGAAATTGGAATAAAAGAATTTCCGGTTCATACTTGGAAGTGTGGATTGAAACTATTGGAATTTTGACTCTTTTATCTCTGATCATATTACCTCTCATTTCTCTGTTATGTTTGCATTTGATTCATGACCGTGTGGCAGCTGGTCATTTGAGGTGGGCATTATTAAAGTCTGTCTGTGACTTAGGGGTGACTATACTGGGTGGTGCAGTAAGTTGTGCCTTGCTGCCATTCTTTGTTCTCAGCTTTGGAACCTTGCTCTCCAACACAGTGGCCATCAGCCAGTCCTCAAGAAAGAGCTCAGTGATGGGGTATTCTGACCGCTCCGGAAACCCCAGAAAACAAATGTTGTTGCGCCATGAGCTCCCCTCAGCATCCTCCGCACGACAGTGCACTTCCTCTATCATGGTGTCAAGCTGGGCCTGCAGTTCTTGCACTGAGGGACCCAGAAACGTCAGTGCATATTCCCCATCATCCACACAGCCCACCAATTTATGGTGATCCACCCTCAGCAAATTCACGTCCAATGATACTGCATCGATTTCTGCTTCCAGCAATGTCTTTGTGTCCAGAATGGCAAGAAGAACCCTCTGGAATTGCACTGAGTGCTTGTCAAAGGTGGGTTCAAGGTGTTGCAGGGTGCCCATAGTTTGATCTGGGGAGGTTGAGGAAGGCACCAGGCTGCAAGGTTCAGAGGTCAGAGTTCTGGTAGTTCTGTTTTTTTCCCATCATGATACATTAAGGGTGAGAAGCATTGAGTAAATTCTGCAGATTAAGTGCGGGAGAGGATCCTGTTGGCATGTTGGCTCCTCAAACGGATGCAGGGAGCAGCAGGGAAGAATTGCACAGTCACAGCCCTCCAGGGGAGTTCCAGCAGGGGCGCAGAGACCCGCTTACACAGTCCAGTCAGGCAGGTAGCAACGAGCGATCCCAAGTGCTGCCCAAAATAAGCCCCGGAGTCACAGGTGCAGATCACCGCCAACAGAGTTCATCAAATGGTCTGTGTCCAGGCAAGCACCACTCCTAGAGAACATCCTCCATGCCTAGAAAGGGCTCACCACCCCATGGAAGTTGCTGTGGAGTAGTCTCTAATCACTAGGGGCGCCCGGGGGCCGCAGGCACTGAAGGGCACACAGGATGGGAGAGAGCTCACCATAGCGCTCCTAAATTAGATACCTAGTCACCTAACAGCAGACAGCGATGCAGCCGGGGACTACCGCCAATAGCGGGACCGCTGGAGCCAGGCCGGGTCTGCGCAGCTGCTTTTCCCCGCCACAACCACACGTCCTGCGTCTCCCTCCGTGGACTTCTCTTGGACCACTGCAATGTTCATTGGACCCAGGAGTGCTGCTGGGCCTGCAATCTAATGATACCCCAATCTCTCACGTTGATAGCCACATCTGCCACATCAACAGTCCATTCCTGCGGCAGTCCAGAGGTGTGCCTGCCCAGGCAAAGGAACCACTCCCCTGGCTTCAGCCTGCTATACTGTTGTAGGGCTCACCTCAGGTGGCAGGGCCCCTTCAGAGGGGTCAGGGCTCCTGGCAATGCTTCAGGACCACAGCGCAGTTATGAAGTGTGCATGTGTCTTAAGGGATTGCCTCAGTGTCGTGCTCCAATATAGAAGCAAAAAGAACAATTGATGGACAGAATGTTGAACAATGTCAAACATTCACCCCAGTACAGAGATCTGAGCCTAAATCCATCATTTTTTTGCTCCCCATGCCATTCGAGTTTAAACCCAGCCATATGCAAATCAGTCTTGGCCCTGCTCCCAATGAGAACAGTCCAGCTTGAACTGCCAGGCCAGGTCCTCCCAGGACCGGAAACAAACATCCTGGTACCGGTTTTGGGATTTTACCCCTCATCAGCCAAGCTAGGTTGACTCTAGTGGCATGGAGAGCATGGGACCGACATCTGGGCATACCCCTCCCACTCGGAGTGACAAATGCAAAAAGAACAATTGATGGACAGAATGTTGAACAATGTCAAACATTCACCCCAGTACAGAGATCTGGGCCTAAATCCATCGTTTTTTGCTCCCCATGCCATTCCAGTTTAAACCCAGCCATATGCAAATCAGTCTTGACCCTGCTCCCATTGGGAACAGTCCAGCCGTAACTGCCAGGCCAGGTCCTCCCTCGACCGGAAACAAGCATCCTAGGACTGGTTTCGGTGTTTCTGCCCTCATCAGACAGGCTAACATGACTCCAGTGGCATGGAGAGCATGGGACCCACGTCTGGGCATGCCCATCCCACTCGGGGTGACAAATGCAAAAAGAACAATTGATGGACAGAATGTTGAACAATGTCAAACATTCACCTCAGTACAGAGACCTGGGCCTAAATCCATCGTTTTCTCCTCCCCATGCCATTCCAGTTTAAACCCAGCCATATGCAAATCAGTCTTGCATCTGCTCCCAATGGGAACAGTCCAGCCCGAACTGCCAGGCCAGGTCCTCCCTGGACCAGAAACAAGCATCCTCGGAACCGGTTTAGGGGTTTCACCCATCATCAGCCAGGCTAGCTTGACTCTAGTGGCATGGTGAGCAAGGGACCCATGTCTGGGCATACCCGTCCCACTCCGGGTGACAAATGCAAAAGGAACAATTGATGGACAGAATGTTGAACAATGTCAAACATTCACCCCAGTACAGTGATTTGAGCCTAAATCCATTGTTTTTTTGCTCCCCATGCCATTCCAGTTTAAACCCAGCCATATGCAAATCAGTCTTGACCCTGCTCCCAATGGGAACAGTCCAGCCTGAACTTCCAGGCCAGGTCCTCCCTGGACCAGATACAAGCATCCTAGGAACCGGTTTAGGAGCTTCACCCATCATCAGCCAGGCAAGCTTGACTCTAGTGGCATGGAGAGCACGGGACCCACGTTTGGGCATACCCGTCCCACTCGGGGTGACAGATGCAAAAAGAACAACTGATTGACAGAATGTTGACCAATGTCAAACATTCACCCCAGTACAGAGATATGCGCCTAAATCCATTGTTTTTTTGCTCCCCATGCCATTCCAGTTTAAACCCAGCCATATGCAAATCAGTCTTGACCCTGCTCCCAATGGGAACAGTCCAGCTCGAACTGCCAGGCCAGGTCCTCCCAGGACCGGAAACAAGCATCCTAGGACCGGTTTCGGGGCTTCACCCCTCATCAGCCAAGCTAGCTTGAATCGAGTTGCAAAGTGAGCAAGGGACCCACGTCTGGGCATATCCTGCCAACTTAGGGCGAACAAAGCAAACACAAGGAGATGATGGACGGAGCGCTGAAACTTTTCAGACACTCACCCCCAGTCACGGATGTGGGTTAAAACTATCATCGTTCTTTAGCTCACTTCGCCACCCCAGTTCAGACCCAGCCATATGCCACTGATCTTGCCCTGGCCGTAATCCCATGCATCCGCAGAGCCAGAGCGGGGGGTTGATCCTTCTCCTACATCGCAGCCAAGACCTGAAACGTACTTCCACTCAGCATCAGACAAACCCCCACACTGCAAGCATTCAGGAAGAACCTCAAGACCTGGCTCTTCGGATGAGACGGAGCTGCGCTAACCCCACCACCCCAGCGCCTTGAGAACCTCACGGTGAGTAGTGCGCTTCACAAATCCATGATTGATTCATTGATTGCATAATTATGCCAGCAGAAATGCCAATGCATTGGCCTATCCAGGAAACCACAAATCAAAAACCATTCCATTAAGTGCTCCTAGAAAGCTGTGAATGATGGTGTTTTCCAAGTGCAATCTGGAAACATTTTGTGATTTTGTAGAAATTCTGAAATTTGCATTCTGGTGAGGTTATGGACTTGAGGTTGCAAATTTGCAATCTTCTTTTGTGAATTACCCTCATTTTGTACTGGATGTGAAGGAAAACATGCATTGAGCAAACGGATCACCTTGAACACACTAGTCTTGTCGCTGCAGCTATGTTTCTGTATTTGAAAAGCAGTGAATGATGCACTGACACATTGAGTTTTTGTCAGAAAACCAATATGCAGTAAAATTTCTCAAGTGGTGTGCAGGAGGCAGCATTAGGAAGCATGACTGTTTGTAAACTACCTTTAATTAATTTAATTACATTTTATTTTATTTTATTGTATTAGGCAAGGCTGTGGTGCTGCTACTTGTGTTCCACCAACACTGCAATATTTGTGTTTAAGAACTTATAGCACAAACCCATTTTCTTCCAGATGAAACATATTACTGGAGAAAATGTGGCAACTATATGGGGTGCTTTAAACTCAGTGTTGGACTTTGCCCTCTCTGCAGTGTCACCCCCAAACTTTTTGCCTTCACTCTTCCTATTTTTGCTGAATTCGTTTTTCTTGACCTTAGGACTTTTCCAATGCTAACCAGTGCTAAAGTGTTTGTGATCACTTCCTAAAACATAGTACAAATGGCTTACACCCAATTGCCACCTTTAATTTATTTGTAAGTCCCTATTATAGTGGTAATGCCTGTACCCAGTGCCTGTAACTTAAATGCTACTAGTGGTCCTGCAGCACTTATTGTGCCACGTCTTTAAGTAGCCCGTTAAAACGTGTCTCATGCCTGCCGCTGCCGCCTTTGCGGGCAGCTTTAAACTGCCAATTCAACCAGTCAAAATAAATCTTTTGCCAGGACTAAACCTCCCTTTTAAAAACTCCTAGATTTGTTTTTCACCACTTTGAGGCCTACCTCTTCCATAGGATAACTTTAGGTTATCATATTATATTTGATAACTTTCAATTGGGAGTAGGTAGGGATGTCGACTTTGATGTTTAAAGAATTGAAATTTAAAACCCTCTTTAATGGTAAAGTTATAATTTTAAGTCATAATTATGAAAATGCCACTTTTAGAAAGTTGGTATTTTATTGTCCTAACCATTTGGTGCTGGCAGCCTGTATCTTGGGTCACATGACTAGGTGTAGCTGGCTGTTGATCTTTGTGTATTTGTTAATATTGAAAAATAGGATGTCGATGTACACCAAGATATCTGTATGTATAATAACGAACTCACATCTCCGTTGTTGAATTCACCCAATAGGACCTCCCCCTCAACTCCAAGTCAGAAATACATGGTCAGGCAGGCCCTGCGACCTACTCCTGAAGCAACTGATTGACAGATCACAGGTGGGGTGACACGTAACCCTTAGACAAACGTGCAAACAGGAAAACCCAGATCAATTCCACAGATAGGCAACAACACCACAATGGTCTCAGGAGATTGGCTCCAATCACATTTTGCCAGCGGGGTGTGCGTTCCCAAAAAACACCATAAAGTCAGATGCCACACTAAGGGGCTCATTACGATGGTGGTCGGAAAAGCACTCCGACCGCCGTGCTAGCGGGAAATTGCCACCCGCAGGTACCGCAGCATAACAGCCGGCCAGATTAGGATGCACCGCCAGAAACTTCCTACCGCGGCGGTCAGATTCCAGGATTCGGCGGCAGAAAAGCTGAAAATCCGTCCGTGGCGGTCGCATTTGCTGCGGAAAGGCCAAAGACCGCCGTTTCCCCAGCGGCCAGGAACACATGAGCTATCCGCAGTATTGCCACCGCCATCCTCGATTGGCCGGATTCTCCGCAGCGGTGTGGTGGGCTGTTTGTGGCATCGTAATACAACCGGCGGTCGTGACCGCATTCCGCCCAGCGGTCCCTCCCTTTTGGCTCCGTCCGCCACCGCTGCGGAGGGGGATTTCTGGCAGTTCCCGGAACACCGCAGCGGACGGGAAATGGGCTATCTTTGCCCATCGTAATACGGCAGACGCAAGGACCGCCGATGGAGTGCGGAAAAGGGCATTTTCCGCCAGCACCGCGGATGTGCTACCGCCCGCCATCGTAATCAGCCCCTAAGTTAGGAACAGGCAGCCAGTCAGAACACAGCATGCACATTAAAAGCAGTGATCATGCGCTCCCTATGCGGGTCGTCTGGACACATTCCCAATGGCTCCGCATTGTGTTCATGTCGAGGCCCACCTGCGCTTATTAGCAAATGACCAGATTTATGGCCCTGTTCCAGGCCCAAATTTCTGTCTCCGAAGGAATGCATAAATCATGTTATGACGCTTCATGTAATGTATAAAATGATGGCCAAAACCAACGTGCTTTGAGACGGTCTTCAGACTCTGACTCTGTTGCCTGCTCTCTCGGTCGCTGCATTTAATTAAAACAATTGTTCCTGTTTTGCCAAACGCTTCTTGTCTTTCATTTTTTCAAGGTAAATTCATATTTGAGCAACATTTTGGTGATCCAGATAGGATAGATTGATTCTTTGAGCCTGAATGCAGCCGAAGGAAAAGGAACTCACCCGTACGGATTCACATATGCGCAGCAAGAACAGTGAGCAGACGTCGCAATTGATTTGGAAGTTCTGCTGAATCCTCAGTACAGTGGGTAAGAGACTACATCTGATCCTTAGTCCCAGCATTTGGCATATGGAAAACTAGGAAAGGTGAGGGTTATTTGTTGCTTGGACCGCTGGGCGTGAAACTGAGGGTATGCTTGTCTTTCGGTGTGATACAGGGGCTGCTTAGACCGCTGGGCGAGACACGGAAGGTATGCTTGATCCCTGGGTGTGATACACGGGTGGGGCTTCACCTCTTAGACTACTAGGTGTGACACATAATGTACACATAGGCTCTGGCTGTGATATAGAGCCAGCATCTTGATCTTATTTCTTAGTCTAAATGAGTTTTCTTAGTACTATTGGTTTCTTAACACTGGAAGTATCCAAAAGAATTGAGAGTTGCTATTCGCTTGGACCACTAGGCATGACACAGCCAGTACGCATGACCCCTGGGTGTGATATAGGGTGTAATTCGGATATTAGGGAAAAAATTGGACCTTGGAGAGTTATGTGTGGCTTGTTCATGGCGAAGGAGGGCCTGTAGTTATCGAGTTGCTCCTTCTTCTCCTTGTAAATTGTTGCTATCTTTGTCCCCAAGCCAATACTGACAGTTTATGGGGCTCACTGAGTTCTGTGTGCCTTACAGATCTTCCCCTCATCATTGAACAGCTTGCGCTAGGAGCGGGCTAAGGTTTTTTGGACAAAGTCATCATTTTTTCCTCTGTCATTTTTAGGTCAAGCCTAGAGCCAGTGCGCATGAGCTGCTCTGCGAGACTTATTGTAGAGGAGTGAAAAATAGAAGCCCCGCCCACTCTCCACCCATATTTGCCATTGGCTTGTGTCATTGTCCGTCCTAAATGCTGGCTTCTGATTAGTCAATAGGCTTGTTAGTCCCTCCTTAGTACTGCCTCCTCTTCATTTGTCACCTCTCATGGCGACTGGCCCCTTTACTTTGGTTGTTACACGTAAGTGTTATTTAGACGGTGAGCACTATTTTATTTAATGAGGTTCTCTTACTGCAGGCACGACATGCTTTGGCGCCTTCTTTACTCCCCCCTCCCTCCTGTTGTTGTGCCTTCTTCCCCACCCGGCCTCCCTCCTGTTCTCCGTGCCTTCTCCCCCCCTCCCTCCCGTTGTCCGTGCCTTCTCGCCCCCCCTTCCACCCGCCCTCCCGTTGTCTGTGCCTTCTCCCGTCCCCCTGCCTGCCCTCCCTCCCGTTGTCTACGGCTTCTCCCACAAAACCCCCTGCCCGTCCTCGCCTTCCCTTGCCCGTGATGCCTACCATTTGCAATGCAGTAGGTCTCGCGTAAATGCGAGGCCTATTGCATTGCAAATGCTTGTTTCTTTTTTCTTCTATTTCATTGCAATGATCAATTGATGCATTTTTTCTTGATGTTGTGATGCTGATAAAATTATTGCAACTGTGATCCATGTTAAATGTTATGTCCAATTAACGATTTTATGTGCATATGAAAACGTCTCCATTTGTTTGCATTTTGCTATTCCACTGCTATAAGTGCAATTCAAAATGTTTTTGAGTTAACCATTGCACTTTCTTACCGGTTGTTATTTTCCATATGTGTTGTTTTATGAGCTAAGAGTGTTTGATGCATGTTTGTCATAAGCTGAGCTCAATTGCAAAAGTAGTTATTGCCAGCATGATCCCTTGAACATATTTTCCCGATGATCAGAGTAGTATTTAAGTTTATTTAAAAGACTTGTTACATTAGAAGTGTACTAGCCCTTAAAAAGTTCCCAAGTCATCATGGAGTCATCTTTAAAGCACATGCAAGCTAGATTCTCCACACAGGCTAAAAGGCTAGAAAAATATTGCTCTGAATGCCACGCACACTCTAAGGGCCAGCTGTACGACCGGTAAAAATAGCGACTCAAACTTAAAAACACCCTAGAGGGAGCGTGGCCAAGATGGCGGCGGAGTAGCACCGTTTCTTTGGGGCTCCGCTCGCTGAGGCCCAAACAAGGCATCAATCTGCAGTTTCGAGACCCCCGAGGCGGCTACAGAAAGATCTCCGGGGGCCCTTGATGTCAGAGGCCAGTGCAGGTCCGAGGGCGACTCCTGGTTTCCGCTGTACCCAGCTGCGGCGATTCCAGTGCTGCGAGCGGCAGCGGAGATGGGGACAGTGTGGAAGCCGCCACGAGGAGCCTGTTGGTGGCGGTAGGGCACGGAGGCTGCGGCGCCTGCTGACATTGGAGCCGGCAGAGCCTCGATGGTGCATGGAGGAGAGGCGGCGGCGTGGAGAGGCGCCTGTGCCGGCGGAAGTGCTGCCGTGCAAGGAGCAGCGAGGCGGCCTTCTCGGGGCCTGGGACCACGGGGTGGCGGTCTTGGTGGAGGCCATGTGCCAGGGCCGGGTGGCAGAAGCGCGCCCCTCAGGAGATCCCTACATGGGGAGGCGGACAGCGATAGTCCCCCAGATCTGGACCGCAGTGTTGGGAGGCTTTGGTATCAGCGCCCGGAGCTCGCTGCAAGCGGCAGTGTAGAGGCTGGAGCTACGGCCAGCGGCCGTGTTTGGGGCCGAGTGGAGGTTGCCACGAGGAGCTGCGGGCAGAAGGTGAGCGAAGAGCCAGCAGCGCTTAGAGATGTTGGCGCCGACGGAGCCACCCGCAGAGTGTAGGAGTGAGGAAAGGCGCGGAGCGGTGCCAGTGCAACGGGGGTGACACGGTGAGAGGCGCGTCAAAGAGGCCTCACTGGACACCAATTGGAGGCGTTCCCCCAGGCTGGATTAGTGGTTCTGTGGGTCAGGGGACCGGATAGCATACAGGCTGCGATATCTCAGTGGATACCTGGTCCAGGCCCTGAAGTTGTCTCGATGCACTGTGAGTACCTACCTGCGGGTAGCCCCCGAAGGCGAACTTGGCCCTGACTCCTTGCCACATCCTTACCAATAACTGGGGATCCGGTCACAGCTAGACTTTCCCAAGCAGACAGGCCGGCCAGGCGGGGAACTAGGAGCCAGTAGCCAGAAGACAGCGCCGCGTTCCCACTGCTGTGACCTGCCCTGTGCCAGTACCAGAGGTGCATCTCTTCAGGGAGGGAGTGGGCGGCGGAGTGCGGGCTCCTGTGGAGGGGCCTTGTTGGAACTTGCAGCCAACTGGTGGAACGGCCATTTTGATTGCCGTGACCAGGCCCAGACCTCGTGCCAGAAGTAATAACACAGAGGTTTAAACGGCGATCCTTGGGGGGGAGAGGGCCGACGGGGGGACAGAGAGCTCCGGAGGCGGGTGGCCAGGTACAGTTCCCACCCGCACCTTCTGGCGACGGGCCACTGTGCTCAGCGTGCAGATCTTCAAGACCACTGCCTAGTGGGTGATTGGAGGGGAACTGGTCCCCATCTGAAGATATTTCGTTTGGAGGGTCCTCAAGCCCACACAACACCCGACCACTGCAATGACTACGCCGCGGTCAAAGAAGGACGCAACGATTAAAGATCTTTTACAGAAGCCGGGCATGAAGAAAACAGGGGTTTCTGGATCCGAACATCAGATGGCCCAGCCTGTCGAGAAGGAGATGGATCCAGACGCTGTGCGAGCATACAACCCGATCACGCAGGGCTTCCTGGAGAAGCTGTTTAGTTCACTCAGGGAAGATTTTGCAGGCCTGCGGCAAGATGTGGCCTCCGACATCAAACAGTTGCGAACGGAGATCCAGGAAGTGGGAGATCGTGTGGACTCCCTGGAATGCAATGGGGACCGCAGGGAAGAAGAAATCACTGAACAAGCCTGGAAACTCGTAGATCTTCGCGAACGGAATGAGGAGCTCTATCTCAAACTGGAAGATTTGGAAAACCGCTTGAGGCGATCCAACATCCGCATCAAAGGCGTGCCACTCCAAGCGGACAAAGGCTAATTGGAGGATTGGGTACTCCGCTTCTTTCAACATATAGCGCCAGACCTACGGGATAAAGAGATTATACTGGATTGCACCCATCGCGCCGGGAGGCCTGCCTCCGGCCCAGGTCAGCAACAGGACATTCTTACCTGCACTCATACCGACAGAAGGAGATCATCATGACTGCCACACGTGACCGGACGACTGTGGAGTTTGAGGGGCTGCAGGTTGGTGTCTTCCAGGACCTCTCGCCGCTCACTCTTCAGAGACGCAAAGATCTGAGGACGTCCACAGCCTTCCTCCGAGAGCAGGGAGTGCGCTACAGATGGGGGCATCCGTTCAGACTGTCTTTTGTGTGGAATAAGGAGCTACAAGTGGTGCGGTATCTACATGAGGCGAAGGAAATCCTCGGGAGCGCACTGGCAGAAGCAGGAGGCTCGGGCCACTGTAGGAAGGCCCATCCTCTGGGAAGCCACTTAAGCCGAATCAGAGAAGAGGCCTCAGGAAAGAAAACAACACAAAGCCGTCGGAGGAAGAGCACCAGAAAGAAAGGGAAGCCCTTCTACGTCAGATACAGGATGGGGAGGGTACTGGCGATCCCACCAGTGAGTGATCTCCGCGGTCGCAGACCCGGGGCCCATAAGTGGAGATGATGTTCCAAACCCAGGACCAAGTGTTTTCGGCCTTGGTGGGGGGAGCTCCACTTCCGGAGTGGTGATGACCGGCCGCCGGACACATGGACCCCTGCACGATAGTGCGAAGCATTGCCGTTGGACAACGAAACGGTTGTTTACTTGTTCCCACTTGTTCTGTTTTTCTTGTCTTTATTTTCTTATCTTTCCTACTCTTATGAGCTCTGAGGTCCTCACACAGACAGGTAGGGTAACACTTCGAGTTGGGAGCCCACCGGAAACAAGCAGAGGCGAGGGTCACCGTGGGTCACGTCTACAGGGGGCAGAGGAGACATGGGAGGCTATACTACAACGACTGCGTTCCCTGGCTGAATTCTTCTTAGGGGGAGCTATAGGGCCTCAGGATGAGCAGCTGCACCCTACACCCACCACACACGGGATACTCATTACATTCCACCTGACGGGAGGTGCGTGGCATTGGGGAAGGGGGGGACGGGTATGGGGGTCTTTTGACAGGCTCTTGCGGGCAGGTGGGCCTGAGGGACTGTGCGTATTCAGGATTGCTACCCTGCATCCAGCAGCTGCCAAGGCTTATGCTCACAACATTTACCAATGACAGGCCTTAAGGTGGTTATTTTGAGCTTCAGTGTTCGGGGTCTTAGCTCACCAGTTAAGAGACGAGTGCTTCTTGCTTTGTTGAGAGATGCCAAATGTGATATCTGCCTCTTACAAGAGACCCATCTCCTGCGTGCTGACTGGAAACGACTCCGGTCGAAATGGTTCGACAGACAGTATTTCTCATCGGGTGTGGGGAAGAGGGCCGGGGTGGCTATCCTCTTTGCAACGCACTTCTAAGGAACGGTGACTGGGGTGCACGCAGATGTACCAGGTAGGCTGTTGGCACTGAGGGTATCGATGGGGGCCCACACATACACGATAGCCTCCGCTTATAGTCCCAATGAGCAACAGGAAACCTTCCTCCGGGACTCGTTGCACACAATCCTTGAGTCCCCAGACGAGGACTTGGTGATAGGGGGGATTTCAATTTGGTCCCGGACGCTCAATTGGATAGATCGGCTCTCCGGGTGGGGCACTCCTGATCCATTTCAGATTCACTGCTACAGAGATTGGGGGAGGTTGGCCTCACGGATGCCTGGCGACACCGTTATCCAACAGCCTGGGAGTACACCCTTTTTTCCGCGGCGCACCAAACATACACACGCATAGACCTGTTCTGGACCTCACCTCGGGTCACGGCGGCTACAGCCGATGTGGCTATCGGGACGGCGGCGCTTTCAGATCATTCCCCAATTGCTCTAACGCTACTCCTCCCTGGGGGAACCCCCCGACGAGGGATGTGGAGACTGAACCATAAGCTGCTCACATACGATGCCAATATTGTTGAAATACGGGGTGCTATCAAAGCGTACCTGGCTGTGAACGATGTGGGCACGGTCGATATAGTCATGGTATGGGATGCACTAAAGGCAGCCCTGAGGGGCCGCTTTATAGCCATTGCAGCGGGCCTTTACAGGGAACGGAGAACTAAGCGTGAGGACTTGGAAGACCAAATCAAGGAGTTGGAGGGAGTCCAAAGCCGTACTGGGGCAGTTGAAACGCGGCGGTTACTTACTAAGGTGAGGAAACAGTTGAGGGCCCTTGACCTTGACCGCGCCGAATATGCTCTTTTACGCACCAGACAGCGTTATTATGAGGGGGGGAACAAAGCTGGGAAGCTCTTGGCACACGCACTCCGGGCCGAGACGGCTGCACGTTGGATAGCAGAGATCAGGAACGACCAAGGGGAGATCCTGAGGTCGGATACGGACATTGCAGCCGAATTCGAGGCTTTCTATACTGCCCTCTACTCAGCGGAATGTCTTGACCTGGTGGCGGCCGAAGAGTATACGCTCGAGGCTCCGGTGTCTCCTCTCCCGGCCTCGGAGGCGGCCCAATTAGAAGCGGATGTCTGGTCTGAGGAAGTCTTACGAGCCATCCAACAACTCTCTCCCCGGAAAGCTCCGGGTGAGGACGGCTTTTCGGCCGACTTCTATAAAATCTTTGCAGCAGATCTTACCCCCCTCCTGACACGGCTGTTTATTACATTTAGCGCGACCGGGAGGCTGGCCCCATCGATGTCAATGGCCAAAGTGGTAGTGATCCCCAAACCAGGGAAGGACCCCCTGGAATGTGCATCGTACCGCCCTATTTCTCTGCTCAATGTCGATCTGAAGATCTTTACAAGTGTGTTGGCGACAAAGCTTGCTCCTCACATGCAAGGACTGGTTGACACGGATCAATCGGGCTTTATCCCGGAACGTAAATGCAGTGACGGGACCAGGCATTTATGTCATCTCCTGGATAAGACGCAGCGCACCCAGACTCCGGCAGTACTCCTGTCGGTAGACGCCGAGAAGGCGTTTGACCGGGTTCATTGGCCCTATCTCCGTCAGGTACTACGCTGATTTGGTATTGGGGAGCGATTTATGTGGTGGGTGAACTGTATATACCATAGACGACAGGCATGCCTCAGAGTGAATGGGGTCGCCTCTCGTCCTTTTCAGATTGAGCGGGGCACGAGACAGGGGTGCCCACTCTCACCTCTCCTCTTTGCACTCTATATGGAGCCGTTCGCCGAACGAGTTAGACAACTCCCTACCGTCACCGGGATCCGGATGGGAGATAGAGAGCATAAGATTTCGCTCTATGCGGATGATGTGGTGCTTTTTCTGACTCAACCGCTACTCTCGCTCCCTCCCCTTCTAGCAGAGATAGAAGCATTTAGCGCAGCCTCTGGTTTTAAAATTAACCTGCGAAAGGCGCAGGTCCGCAGCCTAACATTGCCCAAAATAGACCAGCAACAAGTAGCAGCACAGTTCCGATTTTCATGGGCCCCTAGTGGCGTTACGTATCTGGGGATCCGGGTTTTCCCAACAGTTGATAAGATTGCTCAGGTGAACTACTTGGAGATCCTAACCAAAGTACGAAAGGAGCTGCTCAGCTGGAAGAAACACGTCCTCTCATGGTTGGGCAAGATCGCTGCAATCAAGATGACGATTTTACCCCGTATTCTTTATATAATGCAGACGCTCCCACTATGTCCGCCGCCCAAAATACTGGCCCAGCTACAGCAGCTCGTTGATGGTTTCATATGGGGTAGGAAGAGGGCACGCATAGCTCGCCACCTAACGTATCTGAGGCAAGAGGATTGGGGACTCGGGGTCCCGAATCTGAGACGTTATTATGAGGCAGCGCAGTTAAGCTGTATGGTTGAGTGGTATCAACTGGAATCAGAAAAGCACTGGTGCTTTATCGATCGCGGGGTAGCCGGTATACACATCTGGAAGGTCCCCTGGCTTCCCAAACGACACAGTCCACAGAACGTGTATATCTCTTTGGTCTTGAGGCTCACCATGAAGGTATGGGACAGAGTAAAAGAGTGATCGACTATCATATCCCCTTTGACCCCTCTTTTAGGTAACCCGGATTTCCCCCCTGCTAATACAGGGAATGCGTACTTGAAATGGCAGGAAGCCCATTGCAAGCGCATAGGAGACCTTTTTGATACACAGGGAGTTATGGACTTCCCCCAATTAGTGTCGGGCTTTGGGCTCCCCAAAGAAGCTTATTGGCAGTACTTGGCGCTGCGCCACTGGGTCACCCAGCCCCGGGTACGTCCATACGCAGGTCGCCCTTTTACTTAGTTTGAACTCTGGTTCATCACCCATAACTCAAATAAACGTCTCTTATCAGATATCTACAACTTTCTGAACAAAGCTAAGAACCCCTCTAAATCCCCGGCACAGCGCAGGTGGGAATCAGAAATGGAGCGGGAATTTTCCCCAAAGGAGTGGGCAGACATTATCCATACGGTCAGGGCCTCCTCCTGCAGTACCACTGGTAAGGAAATGTTATTGAAAATTGTGCATTATTGGTACTATACCCCGGCACGCATCTCACGGTGGAAAACATGCAGCGATGATCTCTGTTGGCGCCGGTGTGGGCAGACAGGCACACTGACGCACATTCTATGGCAATGTCCTAAGAAACAAGCCTTTTGGGACTCTATCCTATCTGATATTGATACCATATACCATACGGAACACCCTAGATTCCCTAGTTGCATCCTATTGGGACTCCCCAAACCTCTTACATATCCCCTTAAGTCCTATAGGGGCAGAGCGATTACTTTGGCACTAGGGGCAGCTAAGCAAGTGCTACTATCAAGGTGGGGCATGGAAGACATCACAACAAAACTATACTGGCTTCATAGAGTTTGGGAGGTAGTGGGTATGGAAAGGATCACAGCTGGGATTAACCGCACACTGCCCAAATTTGATAAGACGTGGGGCTCCACCGTGGCCTATTTATCCTCGGAGTTTGGAGAGCTCACATGCCCAAGGTATTTACGGTTATTTTGGTTCCCCACTGTTCCCCCCACCGGCGAGAAACCCGCCCAAGATGAGGTGGTGCTTCCCATTGGCTAGAACCCTACTCAGTCGAGTGATGGAGAATGTGTAGGCCTCTGACTATCTCCTTTTCTATCCCTTTGGTTTTCCTTCTCTTTCTTTCTCCCTTTTCTTTCCCGATCTTTCATAATACACGTATATTTCTTGCTATTCCCCACCAGCCATTGGTTGTTGGTGGGTGATGTGTTTAAATTGGTCACCTAAAACTGAAATAAAATTATTTAAACCATAAAAACTCGCAAATTGCATCAAATTGCGACTCGCAATTTGCGAGTCGCTAAATGATACCTACGTACAAAAGAGACACCATGATTGTGAGTCGCTAATGACTCGCATCGCATTTTTGGGTCGCGGCTATTTGCGAGTTGGTAAACGCTCGCAAATAGCGTACGCGGCAGAAACAAGCCCAAATTGCGCACGCAAATGGCGATTGTGAGAAAAACATGAGAAAACACTTCCTGGTTGAGCTGAAGGACCCCAAAACAGGAAGTGGTGTCCAAGGATAATCCTGAGCAGAATCACT
Source organism: Calotriton arnoldi (assembly GCA_963921515.1). Classification (NCBI taxonomy): domain Eukaryota; kingdom Metazoa; phylum Chordata; class Amphibia; order Caudata; family Salamandridae; genus Calotriton; species Calotriton arnoldi. The sequence continues at coordinate 18,115 of CAWUFW010021422.1, read as the reverse complement.
AGCACATGGTTAGGTGCAGCAGCACAGTTCAACACTGCTGTTTGGCTATCAGAGAAACCATGAGCAGCAAAGGCCAGTGACAAGGGTGGAAAGGAGCGGCTGAGGAAGCTCAAGTTCTGTGAGAAGGAGATCGACATAATTATTGAAGAATGCTGCAATAATCATGAGGAGCTTTTTGGGAGGGTCTCGCACAGTGTTCCTGAGGCAGACAAAAGAAAGATCTGGCGAGGAATGCAGCTGTGCATCAATGCCCTGGGTGTGGCACACAGGTCCCTGGATGACATCAGAAGCGATGGTATGACCTGCGCTCCAGGGCCAAGGAGAGGGTGGCAGCACATCTGCGAAGAGGTACAAGGGACAGAAGGAGGGCCATCTACTGCATATGAACCATCTGCAGCAGAGGCCTTGGTGGAGTGTACCCTGGAGAGAGCGGCTGCTATTGGATTTGGGGCCCTTGACACATCACAGCCACCACCAAACCCTGGTAAGTGTGAAATGTGTTAGAAATGTTTGATTCACCACTAAAGCCTGTTCTGCACATGCATACTAATCATCCACACCCAAACATCCATTGCCACAAACAATAAACCCATATGGTGCATCATGGGAAATGTAGTCGTTGACATATACAGTGTAGTTACGGAATTACAAGAGCTTATAAACATTGCAACACCACAGAGACTCAAATATTTTATTTTCTCCTTACATCTTTTGCCACATAGATACACCACTGGGAGGAGAGCACAGTGCAGAGGACCAAGAGGGAAGCCCGGATCAGGCCTAGATGGAGGAAGGGCAAGATGGGGGAGCATCAAGTGGTCCAAGTTGCCCGGAGGACCATACACAGCTGCAGCTACCACATCACAGGCTACAGCCAGTGTGACACCAGCGTCACGGCAGTCAGCACCATCAAGACACTCTCCTGCCACCAGAGTGCGGCTAGTGCAACCAATCCAGCTGTCCATATGGCGTATACAAGCCAGTCTGCAAAGTCAGCCCCCTGCTGGAGCACCCAGTCAAGTGTTGCTTCGAGGCCTGGAACAGGCGATGTTAAGAATATAGTGCCTGCAACAAAAACAACAGAGGCAAATTAATCTAAAGCTGACACAGGGATTCAGGAACATCACCGAAAAAATGACTAATAACCAGTGCCGGCTGGAAGCCAAATTTGATGCCCTCTCAGGTACCATTGCAGATCTATGCAAAGAATTGGCAGAAGCAAGGGTGCAGCACATACGCATGAGGTGCAGCAGCGGCCACAAAATGGACGCTTTGACTAGGGCCATTGGGAGGCTTGCACATGCGACGACCCAGCAAACAAAGCTCACCCTGGGGCTACAGGTGGAGATGGGCCACTATAGTGGGGATGTTTCTCGGGGCCTGCAACAAATTACTGCAGCAGTGGAAACACTGTACACCAATATGTTTGCCAGTGGTGGTGCTACGAAGGGCGCAGACAGTGAGGTATCCAGCCCACTAGCGTCTCTGCTACGGAAACACCTCTAATGTGTAGGAGCAGCAGCCGCCAGGCTGGGATTGCAAGTGGCAGCACTAGCCAGGCTGGACGGAGAGGCAGAAAGTGAATTGTGTAGGGTAACTGCACAATTATTGGGCCACATATTCGTTTAAAATTGTGGTGATTTAACCACAATGCAGTTACGCATTTGTTCAAGCATACGTTTTGTGAGGGACAGGTTGTCCTGATTTTGTTTGTGCAAGCTTGCACAATAAAGCATCAATTCAAAGTCACAGTTTGTCCTGTCTTATGTAGAGGGTAGTGTGTAATTACTTTCGACGTACCTTCAAATATAATTGTTAGCTATCTGGTCCCTGCCCCTTTTCCCCTCTGCTGCAGAGCTACCATCCCTTTGCTGTTGGGCAGGTGGTCGTGGGTCCTCATCCTCAGATTCAGAGTCAGACACATCCATGGGCAATCCACCCCTGCAGGCCATGTTGTGAACTATGGCACATGTTGCCACTATTTTGCAGACAGTCTCAGGTGCATACTGCAGGGCTCCGCCACTCTTGTTGAGGCACCTGAAGCACGATTTTAGGATGCAAAATGTACGCTCAATCACGGTCCTGGTGCGCCTATGTGCCCTGTTGTACCGCCTTTCATGTGCATTGTGGGGAGACAGGTACGGTGTGAGGACCCATGGTCGCAGGGCATACGCACTGTCACCTGCTGAAGGATATATGATGGTGAGACAACATGCAGACAGACATAAAAGTGCAAATACATTTCTCTGGAGACCTGAAAGATCTGTACCTAGTAGGTATCCTTCATCAAAGTCACATCTTTCTAATTTCTGGTATATGGCACTGTGTCTGAAGATATATGAGTCATGGGTGCTTCCAGGATATTTGGCATCCAGATCTGTGATGATATTTTTAGCATCACAGACAACTTGGATGTAGAGAGAATGTGTGCTTTTCCTATTACGGAATATGTATTCTATGCGGGATGGGGTACATATGGGCACATGGGTCCCATCTATGCTTCCTATAACCTGTAGAAACCTTACTATTCTGTAAAATTCCAGTTTTGTTTCTTCAAGTTCCTCATCATGCCTGGGCAGGTCGATGTGTTGTTGGATGTGGTGTAGCATGGCATCTAGGAAATTGTGAAAGAAACGCCACAGCGCACTCTGCAATACACCTCTGGCCACTGCAATGACATCCTGTTAGCTACCAGTGGCCAATAGGTGGAGTGAGCACAACACCTGCCCATGTGTGGGGACTGCATAGCTGCGCAGGGTTCTGCTTTCCAGTTGTGGCTTCAAGGTGTCTATGAGGTCTAGGATGATAGTGCTACTCAGCCTGTACTGGTCATAAATCTCTTCCCATGTCTTCTCAAGCAATGTTAGCTTGACTCTGAATATCCTCTCCTGTTTCCGCCTCCTCAGTTCGGCAGCCAGTATATGCATCCTCCTTGCTACAACGTACAGGGCAGCCATTGTGGAAAGATTTCTGATGCATTCTGGGCCTGTTTTTATAGGTTGGGCCTGGTTACCACCTGGTTCTGGTTAGTAGTAAATTGCATGCGCTAATGGGCCTAATTGTGCATTTTCGCTATTTGCGACTGTTCTGTACATTGTAATTAGCGACTCGCAAATTGCGAGTCGCAATTTTGGGAACCCAAAACCCAGTCGCAATTTTGTATTTTGCGAGAGCCTTTCGCACATTGCATACAACCATTTTTGCATGCACAAATCGTGTTGTGACCGATTTTGCGCACGCAAAATGGTCATACATCTGGGCCTAAAGCACATGCTTTCCCCTGGCCAGAGGGGGGAACCTTTGACACCAACATAATAGAACACACAAGGACACACATTCAGACCAAATACGTAGGACAGAAAAAGGCTAAAAGACAGGCATTGTTAGAAATATGGGCCATCTTTGAGGTGGCCTGACCCACATTTCTATCCCAGGACCCACAAGCAATGTGTCCACACCTCCCCCACCATACACAGGCACAGAGGTGCTCTCTCTAATGCCCGCTATCCCTGCCATTCCTGGACTGGGTTAAACGAATCCCCTGGTCGATGGGGCCGAAAGGCCACCTACTGGGCAGCAAACCACTAGATCCAGGGCTGGGAGGTTGCCAGACCAGCAAAACCAGACAATCCCGGCCTCAACTCAGTTCGGTGCCAGGATTCCCTGAAGTTTGAGCTCCATCCATTGCATGCCACGGATCCATATCATTCAATGTTATACTGAGTAACTTAGCGAGTCACCACTAGCAACTGTGTTCATTCTGGTGCCGAGGGGTATTCACTGTGGAGTGAGATACAGTGGATTCTAAGGTTTAGAAACAACTGCATACCACTTGGAGGTGGCGCCCCACATACTATGCAGTAATCACTGCAGAATATGTAAGGGCACCGAGTGGTGTTTGGCTGCGCTATTTTCTTAGCTCAAAATGCATCCTTGCATCCATTTTTGGATGCTAATTTGAATTTTGCGCTAAGAAAATAGCGCCAAGTGCCAATTCTGCCCACCCCTAGTGAAAACACAACACAACAAAAAATCCCACACCAATTTAGAAAAATAAAGTAAAATAAAGCAAAATAAATTATTTGAGACCAAACCAACAAAAATTCAAGCACAAAGCACCAACTGTGGTTAGCTGGTCTTGCCAGACTGGGACAAGGTCACACATTCAGGCGGACCACAATGGAACTTGGGTCAGATACATGGACTAAGTAACTCCAGTTGATAAATGTACCTTATTCCTGCTTGAGGAGCACTTCCCCTCAAAGCAGTGGTACTGAAAAGTGGTGCAAGGTCCGCACCAAGGGTACGTCGCACAGCAGTGGATCAGATGCAGGATTTATAGAGGCTGCATTGTGTTACATTGTGTCTACAATGAGATGCTGCGAGGTCCGCATCGAGGATGCGTCATGCAGTGGAGGTTCCAATGAGCTGAGCAGCCTGCGATGCGGGCTTGCTTCAAGGCTGCATCACGCTGTGTTGGTTCCTCTGAGGTTCTGCATAGAGTCAGGTTTGCGCTGCACTGCATCAGTTCTGTGGGACCACAGCTGGGCAGGCAGAGTCCCTTAGCTCCACTTTCAAGGGTCTAGGGCTGGAGTGGCACCACTTAGGGGGTTAGGACACAGAGAAGGCAGAGTCCAGGAGCAGGGTTTAAGATGGTTGGAGCCTTTTCTTCCCCTGAGGCTCTGATCAGGAGGCCAGCCAACTAGCCCTAGGAGTCACTCTGGTGGTCCTGGGTCCAAGATGCAGGTCTATTTCTTCTCCCTAAGGCAACAGGGCAGCAGGGCAGTCCTTCTTGCAGCAGAGCAGCACAGCAGCCCTTCCTTTGAGTCTTCCACAGGTCCAGAAGTGTACCGAAGAGATGGGTCTGAGTGTCCATTACTTATAACAGCTTTAAGTGGGAGAAGTTTATATAGCTTTCCATCCCCAAAGGTGTCTGCAATTTCCTTTCTCCCTGCCCTGGCCCCAGTTTGTCAGGGGGCACAAAAGACTAGTGGAAAATCCTCTGTGAGTGCCCTGAGGCAGAGTCCTTTTGGCGTACAAGTACGTAGCTACAGCTTCCCCCTCTCATTCTGACAGAGATGGCCCATCCAGCTAACACCTATTCCCCCTTTGTCTCACTGTCTGAGAGTAATATGTTGCTCGAAAATGAAAATGAAAGACAAGAGGCGTTTGGCAAAACAGGAACAATTAGTTTAATTAAACACAGCGGCTGGGAAAGCAGGCAACTGAGTCAGGGTCTGAAGACTGTTTTAAAGCACATTTGTTTCACCCGTCATTTTATACATTACATGAAGCGTCACAAAACGATTTATGCATTCCTTCAAGAAACAGAAATTTGGGCCTAGTCATGGGGCCATAAATCTGGTCATTTGATAAGAAGCGCAGGTGGGCTTCTACGTGGACACAATGTGGGGCTAGTGGGTATGTGTGCAGATGTCCAGCGTGATCACTGCGTGTAATGTGCATGCTGTGTTCTGATTGACTGTGTGTTCCTAACTTAGCATGGTATCTGACTTTATGTTGTTTTTGGGAATGTGCGCCCCTCCTGCCAACCAGGTATTATTGCAGGCAATCTCCTGACACTATTGTGGTGACACTGCCTATCTGTGGGATTGATCTTGGTTTTCCTGTTTGCTTGTTTGTCTAAGGGTTATGTGTCCCCCCACCTGTGATCTATCAATCAGTTGCTTTAGGCCTAGGTCACAGGGCCTGCCTGACCACGTATTTCTGACTTGAGGTTGAGGGGGAGGTCATATTGGGTGAATTCAGCAACAGAGATGTGAGTTTGTTATTTTACATACAGATGTCATGGTGTACATCAACATCGTATTTTTCAATATTAATATTCCCCCCTCTAGTTGAATTTTCAACTACTTAATTTACCCCATACTTAATGACAGTCACATTTTTTTAGTTTTGGTGTGTATCTGTTGTGTCTATTACTAACTCCTAGTTAACTTGCATTCTACCTAACTTAAGGACTGTGTTTTAACAGCAGGAAACCCTCACTTGTAGGAAACCCCACAAAAACAGCACAACAATGAGAAGTGGGAGCAATGACAGGCACATTCTGGTCAACCATCGGGGAAACCAGGAAAACACATCAGAAAACAGTCCTGCAGAGGGGCACCTCCCTCCTTCTTCATGTCTGCCAATAGACCATGCAGTGCTTGGATGGCAAGAGCTAGTGTCCTGTTATCCATGCTGTCTCCAGGGATAAAAGAACAGCAGGACGCACCGATCTTGGCACACAACACATCCTCCATCAAGGTGATCAAGTCCATCACATACCGATGTTGCATCACCATAAGGTGGATGGCTCTTAGTTCTTCCTTGATAGCAATTAGGCCAAGTTTAATATCGTTGATCATCTTCAGCATTTCCCGCCTGGTTCTTTGTAACCAGCTGGCGTTCATATTCGTTTGCAAGTTGAAGAAGGGTATGAACCATCCTCCGTTTACTTGAGTGTCAGAAAACAGTCTGAATTCTTCCAAATATCCTTGTACTGAGGCCAACCAAAGTAATGCAGTTCTTTTTTCTTGAGCTTGATGCAATAGAGTTGTTTTCTTCTGTAGTGAATGTTGGAACAACTCGGACAGAACTTCTCCAGGGATGACAAGGTTCAGGGTGTGTATGGTTATAAGGGTGCAGAGGCCCGCCATCCGAGGACAAGTTGGGTGTAGGCAAACTTGCCACACTGCCAGTAAGTATCCATCAACAGGGAGGTGCTGCATTGCAGATCTGGTACGTGCTGTATTGCTCCACAATTTTCATTGGTGCCAAGTGGGATCATTTCTTTACCTCTGAAACACAAAGAATACAGTGTACGTTTCCGTACAATTAGGGGTTGCCCATTCCCTTCTAGCCACGTGTACCTATCTATCTCAGTGTCCCAGTATTCCTGATATGGGGTATTTATGCTGGCATTTAACCCTTCCCTTCTAGACTCATTTCCCCTTGTATCATCAAGGTGAATGGCCCTGCACTGAAACTTCATGTCTGGGGTCCACTTGTTATTAAAGAACACTACCCCAGATACTCTAAGGGCCATCCAGGGAACACAAACAGAGGCAGGAGTGGACATGTTGGTGCACTAGTGCAGTGGTCTTGCTACCTCCAAGAACCTCTTCTCTGGAAAATCTTGGAGCCAAACAGTGTCCTCCTCTATAGTGCCCTGCCTGCACATTCTGTCTAGCTCAGTTTAAATGTTGCTAGTCTCAATGAGAAGGTCTAACGCTGTGGGGTTGTTAGCATACTGGGTGATGTTTACCACTACTCTATGGGGTTACATTTTGGCCCTAATCCCACATAGGTACAGATGGCTGAGATAGGTAAAGTCTTTCTGCGCCCACGGCGTGGGGTATCAGAGAGCAGACATAGCATGACCTAGCTGACATCAGGGCACCTACGGCAGTCAGGTGTTGGTACCATGTGCTGTGCAAGAGTGCGCTGTGTAGTGCTGGTGGAATACTAGCTTTTGGTTCAATGTAAGTGTAAGTGAGGTGGGAGAGGTCCCTACACAAGCACTGTAGAACTGTCAAGGTAGGCTCCATGTGACTAGGCATATTTCTCTCTGCGGATGGATGCTAAGCAGATGATATACAAAGGTGCAATAATACATAACCTTTGGAACATTGCAGGTCTTGTGATGGTGTCTGGAGGGGTCTTCTACAGCTTTCTGACTTCCAGGGGTGTCTTTGCTTGGCACAGTGTAAAGAGTCTGTTGTAAAAAGTTAGTCCGTTAAAAATATTCTGTGGTCTTTTTGATGTGAACCCTCAGGCCTCGTTGGGATTTCAGATGTTGCTCCTGAAGAGATGGTGGACCGCAGTAAAAGTGGTGCATGTGAAGCTCAATTGCAGACTTGTTGGATAAGAGGTGTGGGTTGTAGGTTAGCTTTAAGAACAACATGCATCATTATTCGGTCTCGGAAATTCCTGTGTCTGTCCTTTTAGGGGAATATTCGGTACATCCATTATGTTCAACTTTTAGAGGGGTACTGGAAGGTGGTCCCAGTTGGGGAGTCACTTTAGGAAACGGTTAACATTTTAGTCATGGAGCACCTGAGTTTTATTTTCGTGGGTCACTTTGGTCCTCCCTCGTCTCAATGACAGGGGTGAGTGTTTTAGTGGGGTGATCTTCGTGAGTGTGTGGATTATCCTTTTTATCAAGCTATCATTTTACAGGCGTTGCCGGCCCTCTAATACTCTACCTTTCTTAACGTGTGTATGTGAGTAGTTTTACCAATGCGGATGGTACCTTTTGACCTACACATGAGTGATGCACCATGAAAGGAAGGGGGGTTGTTGCAATTTGGGGGTTGTGGGTAATTGCAACGTGTCCTGAGGACATGTGTATTTTCCCTGCATGTGGCGTTCAACGGTATTCTCTAGTGATGTTGGGTGTTTTGACTATGCCCTATTTCTGAAAGCTTCGCTTTGGGCTACTCTAGGGCTGCTTCTTGTAGGTCATTGGACGTCTTCCTAAGGTCTCATGCAGTGTGGGTTTTATTGTGGCATACCGGTTGGGGTTGAGAGGCTGCTCTGTGGTCCCCGTGTGATTCGAATGTGGCAATGACTGGGATTAAGCCTTTTGCTCCCTTGGACGATGCTCATGAGGCCCTGTGCATCTTATCTGACAAGTTGGGTGCAGTGGTGAGAATTTGTGCACCTTGTGTGGGGCTGCGACAGTCATCTACAGAAACCTCTTACCTCCCGGTGCCCCTCTCTCCCTAGGATCCAGGATGTTTGGGTCTGCTGCCCTTGGCAGGAATCAGGGACTTCTTACCCAGTGATACGCTACTCCCGCTGTTTTTGAGGGACATGATCTGATGAGAAGACTTTGGATGTTTGGATGTTTGGAAGCATTAGGGGAGAAGAGGAGGCAAGATCTCTAACTTGCGACAGGAGTCAGGTGTGCGGCTGGGACTTTTTGCGCTGCGAACAATGAACTGAGATGGTTGATTGCCCTGGTAAATCTCGCTACTAACTTGGTGCCAAATTGTTGCTTATTTGTGTGTGGACTATGGAGTTCTAGGGGGGCACCATTATGCCTGGCTTCATGCACCAGAGCGTTGCCTCATTTTTTAATTGACTAGAGGGCCTCCACTAGCTGGAGGCCTAAAGAATGATGAGGAATGAGGTCCGTTTGACATAGTAGTAGGAACGCAACCCCATTGGACTTGGGCGAAGGGACCTGGATGCCTGTTTTTATGCACTTTTCAGGGGCAGCCCTGCCCACTTGTCAGACTACCCTCCCTCCCTGGGCATAGCCAGCCAATCCCGCCCAGCAGAGTGGGGCCTAGGTCCCAGCAGGCAACCAAAGTGGCAGATTTTAGAGCGGATTCCTGAACAACCGAGCATACGGCAGCCCTGAGTCTTTCCTGAACGCAAGTAAAGGCTTGAGTTTTCTCCTAATGCTGTGTCACTAGTCTTTGTTGTTGTGGTGAGTTTTGTCTCACATGGGTATGAAATGGATGTGTCATATTTGCAATCTGGATTTACTGCGTATTTTGATTGGGCGATTGCGTAAAGGTATTACCCCCCACAGACAGTTACCCCTCCTTACCATGGCTGTGACTCTGGTGCTTGTTGGGCTGGGTTCCTTGCCTGCTGGGGTTGCCATGCATTTGGCCAACCACCTGGTCCTTGTTGCAGTTGTGTGTTTGCTGCCTGATTTCCTTGTGGCTGAATGTGCTGCACGCTGGGGTTGATCTGGGCTTGGTTTTGTGGATGGGGATTTTGCAGAGACTGGCCCAGGCCTATTGATCTTTGCTTGTGATAAGCTTTCAGGCGGCATCGGTCAGCCATGTGGCCCATTCAGTAATAGTAGTAACACTCTCTGAGGTCTAGCTGCTGCCAGCCTCCCTGACCTCTGTCGTTAGAACTCGGTGGGGTTCGGCAGTGGAGCTCCCTTCAAGACTGGTGCTACTTGCATGCTTGCAGCCAACTTGGCTCCCTCAAGTGCAGTCTTTTTTAATTTATGTTTGACAAGCTTAGCGGTGTCTCTTTGGGATTGCTCCTGTTTTTCCATGTCCTTTTCCCATTTCTTCTTGTAGTGATGTAATATGTGGATTGTTAGAGGTTTGTGTCATGCATGTACCATGTTGCATGGTGCAGGCACGATGCAAAGCCCTCATAAATATTCCCTCTAGTGTCCTATATAGGCCATAACAGGACTTCAACAATTAGCATGTGCTTGTTGTGCTGCTTCATTTCATTTTAAAAGCAGGCCTTGTCTCTATGCATTGTCTAGTGGTGGACAGGGCAATTATGCCTTGAACCGCATATATATGTAGATCTTTTTTAGCAGCTCATGCGGATAAATTGTGTCAGGGGTTAACTTGGCTCAAACAAATATATGGCAGAACAAATATGATATTACAAGTACATCCTATAATGAAGAGAAGCAATGTACTTGGTCAGATGGAGTCTTAAATGAGAGTTTATATTAGCTTAATATTTTTAGACACTGCTTAAGTGTACCGCCTAAGTTTAAAAATACAGCTGATAGAATACAAAAAATAGCCTGCGACAGCTCACATTTCTAAAATAACTCTGCCAGTCTGAAATGGCCTTTTGTCTGAGAGGCTGAAACACTGCAGTGTAATCTTACTTTCTGCAAATGCTTTACCAATCTGAGTTAATTGCATATTATGAAATAGTAATATACTTGAGTGTTAATAAGCAAAGAAGCTCTAGTACAACAATTTCAAACTGCTCAGGATTTTAGTATATTCATTTTATCAATAAAATACATTTTTTATTTATTAAGCCATGCGTTTTTTAATAAAAATGTAAAGCAATAACATTCACACAGAGAATATTGCTTTCATTGTTCATCAAACTACCAAAGGTCTCACCCACAGGGAGCTAAATTATCATTAAAACAAGATATAACACACATTCTAGCTTTATAGAGAGTACAGCACTAACAGGATCAGGAAAAAAGCATTAGCAAAGCCACTAAGACTAGCTTCCATCTGGAATCCCGACTAAAGTATTTTTTTAAAGTCTGCTGATGACAAAAAACCATAAAACGTCTGATTTCTGTATACAAATACATCGATAAGATAAATAATTTATTGTGTGATGATTCAGTGTTGTTTTAAGATTTAAAGTAGACTCTTGTGTATTACAATACAAGCACATGAGAGGTAGATTGATACACCAGTGGCCAATAACATGTGGTGAAGGGTCCTGCTCTGGGTAAGGGGGGAAAGGGCGAGGCTGAGAGAAAGCCCTCTTATATTGAAGAATTGTTAACAATAGGTCAAACAGGTGCCTGCTCTGTGAAGCCAAAGCTAAAAAGCATTGGGTGAAATTGCTTGCGTCAGTGCCTCACAAGCACTGACAAAACTATTAGGTAGGAGTCCAATCTATTGCTATATGGGTTTTCAGTGTCAGTTCAGAAAGCAAATCAGTCTTGCCTGTGGTCCAAACAAGCAGGTCGGCATGAATTATTAGGCCACATCACCCTTGCACAGGAAAACAAGGAGCATTTATCCTTTATATGCCTTCATCAATGATGTGCAAATTGGTTTTCTAATATTACTTGCATCTAGTTCTGTAGTACTGACTTTGGGTCTGACTCAGCTTTTTCTGTGAGTAGTCCTGTGTTACTCCAGACACATTTATGACCTACTGCCGTATTACCAGGACTAAGTCAGGCTTACTCATGGAAAATGTTTGTGAATCGTACTCTTAATCACTCTATGGAGTATAAAAGAAAGGTGTCCAGCTTAGTGGAAATCCCACTGCGAGCTCTACTGTAGATACCACTGTGTGCATTTATGTTGCATTAAAACCACCCTTGAGCTTTTAACCAGTGTCAGATGCCCATTGCCAATTCTTGCACATTTTTCACAATGATTTTGCTGGGGCTTGCTCTTAAGCTTATGCTTGGCATGTCGGGAGTACTGTAAATGTAATTAACACCTACTCATTGCAACATATTTATCAATGGGTCGCTATGAACTTAGCAATTTAGGTTTAAGAAACAATAGATGTTTTATTGTTTAATGGTGGCTGGTAGGCTGGAATGCCCTCTGAGCTTAAGTGGAAAACTATTTAAGCAATCAGTGCGGGAGAGGCCTGCAGGAGTGTCAGAGCAAGTTGGTGTTTGAGTAATTTTGTAATATTCTCTCTGTGATGTGTTGCCTGCATATACAATTCTAAGCACTGTGTGCAATGGAGAGAAGTCGATCAGTGTTCGTGGAATCATTTCCCAAAAATCATGTTTAGCGAACAAGTTCACATGCTCTTAGACACCTAGGCCCTAATTAGGATGTCGGCCGGAGACATCCCTGCAGTTTTGGAACTGACCGTCCCGGGTCGGTGGTCCCACACCGTAATTACGATGCAACCGCACATGGTGGGGTCACAGACTCCAATTTCCAAAAGGGAGCTTGTGCGGCAGTCCGAAACCGGCCACAGCACAAGCTCCCGTAGAGAAATGGGGTCACTGTAAATCCCTGCACCGTGTGGCAGGCATCTCATGGTGTCTGCCACACAGTGCAAAGATTTACAGCGGGGCACCATAGGTGCCCCCTCGGTCCCCAACCGCAGGCCACGGAAACAGGGCCCCTAGCCCAAAGTCGCTTTCCGACAGGCTTTCCATGGCGGAAAGTCCGACATGGAAAGCCTGTCAGAAACTGACATCATGATCCCAACGGCGGAAACGCCGTCTGTAAGGGATTATGTTGTGGTTCCGACTGGCCGACGGGCTCCTGTCGGAAGCCAGCCTGCTTGACCGGCTGATTTTAATTCCGACCACTGTAATCGTAATACGGTGATCGGAATTCAAACCAAGGATGTCGGTCGGAAAGCCTCGGACCTGTGGTCGGAGGCTTTCCGACCGACATCCACATTAGGGCCCTACTGATTTAATAGGAAGTGAAATTACGTAAATACATCTTTGACCTCAATGATTATGATCCATTTAAAAAAAACAAAAAAAAACATTATTTAGATATTAAGACTGCATAATGTTAATAAAGCAATTTAAAGGTTTTCCAAGTAGCAGCATATTTGAGGCAACTGCTACCTCAAATGATGTCAATGTTTGTTTTACTGAGGACATTTCAGTGTGTTCACAACCATGCTAACATTGGCTTTGATCTTGATTTTTGCCATAAAGTTACAATTACAGTGATCTAATTCAGCACACACCTTTGTGTAAAGCTTTACATATGCATGTACATTACCGGAATTGCCATGAGCAGACATTGTCACAACCCGTGATCTCAACATCATATCCTATGCCGACGACACCCTGCTCATCCTTTTGCTTTCAGCAGACCCCACCGCCACCAAGACCAACTTCCACAACTGCATGAAGAATGTTGCAGACTGGATGAAGGACAACTGCTTGAAGCTGAACCCTGACAAAACCGAAGCGCTGATCTTTTGCAACCATGCCTCCCTCTGGAAGGACACCTTGTGGCCCGTCGAACTCGGGCTCACTCCCACACCAACAGACCAAGCCAGAACCTCAGCATCATCCTGGACAGCAAACTCACCATGAAACAACAGATCAACACAGTCTCCTCTGCCTGCTTCCACACTCTCCAATTGCTTTGAAGAATATTCAAATGGCTTTCCATCAGCACAAGAAAAACTGTTATGCAAGCCTTAATCATCAGCCGGCTGGACTATTGCAACGCACTGTATGCAGGAACCACCACCAAACTCATGAGAAGACTCCAGACGATACAGAACTCAGTGGCCAGACTGATCCTCAACCTGCCCAAGTGGAACCATGTCACCCAACACCTCAGAAACCTAAACTGGCTCCCTGTCTAGAAAAGATGCCAATTCAAGCTACTGACATAGGCCTACAAAGCTCTCCACGACCAAGGACCAGCATACATGGACCACCGCCTGAACTTTCAGCAACCATCTAGAAACATCTACTCCGCCTCCTTCACCCTTGTACAGACACCTCGCCTCCGCCATAGCCACAGCGGGTGATGCTCCTTCTCCCACCTTGCGGCCAAGTCCTGAATGCCCTCCACCTCTGAACATTACCCTCGCTGACCAACTTCAGGAAGAGACTCAAGACCTGGCTCTTCGATTAAGTCTAGCACCCCAGTGCCTGGATACCCTCATGGGTGATAGGCCGCGCTTTACAAGTACTGATTGATTGATTGATTGATTGATTGATTGATAAGTGCTCATGCTTATGTTGATACTAAGTTAAAGTGAAAAGCGGTAATGCATACATTAGTATTGCACATATCATTCACTCATTGCTGTAGGAGTACCTCACATTCAATAGCCCACTCCTCCAAAGTGCTACATGTTAAGTGCTCATGCTTATGTCAATATTAGGGTAAAGTACCCTTAAAAAGTGCTAATGCATACATAACTCCTCAATACAAAAATACATATTTTCTTCTCTGTATATATATATATATATATTAGAGACATCTATATCTCTGATAGGTAAACATGAGATTTAAATGAATATTTGACTAAAGTGCTTGCTGCTAGGGTAAAGTGACTATATATAGAAAGTGCATGTACTTTTCACATTATTGATGCAGATAAATCTATATATCAGGAATTTTGATAAGACAAAAACATTGTTGATAAAATCATCTCATAAATGAACTTGGAGCTCTGCATCTATGTTCAGTCCTCACAGGATCTCTGTCCCCATCAATTTGAATAATTTTGATTCGGACCTCCTTAACAGTAGTTCTAGACTTCCTCTTCTGTGCTTCTTCGAAATATGTTGGATACCATAGTATTTAAGGCCTACTTTACTCCCATTTTGTGTGTCCCAATTATGTTTCACCACTGTTTAGGAAAAATCCTTGTTGTTAATTGACGCAGGTGTTGTAAAATCTTTGATTTTAACTTATTAGCAGTACTCCCAACATATGTTTTACCACGTTGCATTCTACTGTGTACACTACGGGGCCGATTCCGATCTCGGTCGGAGGCGTACCCAACACCATTCGGTCGGGAAAAAAGCCATGCGAAAGCCTGTTTCCCGACCGATCCGTACAGTACACCGAACGAGCAAGTACGATGCGCACACCAGCAAAAAATCCGGCCGAGCCGTACTCACCCAAACCAGGTCCTGTTCTCCGACCGAGGCGAATCCGGAAACGCCGAATCGAGTCGCACAGAAGGAAAAATGCAGGCCCGTCCGGCCGGACAAGTACGATGCGCTTCCCGTACGCGCCGAACCCGTCGCTACGCACGGCACGTCAAAGCATCCGGGAGAGGCTCACATAAGCTCCGATTCGCGCCACAACACGATCCACGGCTACGAGACGAACACGGCACCGACGAGGACGAGGCGAAGTGACGAGGACGACGCGAAGCAACGAGAAGGACGAACGACACGAACCAACCATGAATCCCTTCGTCCCGATCATACCAATATTCTACATCTACTACCGGAACAGGCACGGACGCGTACGGCGCAGAAGGTAAGCCAGACACCAACCACAAAACACATACAACACGTACACGACACATCACACACACACACGGGGATGCTGAATATACTTACACCAGCAACAGCAGCACCATAGGGGCGGGATGCCCATCACCAATGCCACATATGCACACAGGGGCCTGAATGCGCACCACCACCCCTACCCAGGGGGCAGGATGCCTACCACCACTACCACCCTTACCCAGGGGGCTGGATGCCTACCACTACTACCACCCTTAGCCAGGGGGCTTGATGCCTACCACTACTACCACCCTTAGCCAGGGGGCAGGATGCCTACCACTACTACCACCCTTAGCCAGGGGGCAGGATGCCTACCACTACTACCACCCTTAGCCAGGGGGCTTGATGCCCACCACTACTACCACCCTTAGCCAGGGGGCTGGATGCCTACCACTACTACCACCCTTAGCCAGGGGGCTTGATGCCTACCACTACTACCACCCTTAGCCAGGGGGGCAGGATGCCTACCACTACTACCACCCTTAGCCAGGGGGCAGGATGCCTACCACTACTACCACCCTTAGCCAGGGGGCTTGATGCCCACCACTACTACCACCCTTAGCCAGGGGGCTGGATGCCTACCACTACTACCACCCTTAGCCAGGGGGGCTTGATGCCTACCACTACTACCACCCTTAGCCAGGGGGCTGGATGCCTACCACTACTACCACCCTTAGCCAGGGGGGCTTGATGCCTACCACTACTACCACCCTTAGCCAGGGGGCTGGATGCCTACCACTACTACCACCCTTAGCCAGGGGGCTGGATGCCTACCACTACTACCACCCTTAGCCAGGGGGGCAGGATGCCTACCACTACTACCACCCTTAGCCAGGGGGCAGGATGCCTACCACTAGTACCACCCTTAGCCAGGGGGCAGGATGCCTACCACTACTACCACCCTTAGCCAGGGGGGCAGGATGCCTACCACTACTACCACCCTTAGCCAGGGGGCAGGATGCCTACCACTACTACCACCCTTAGCCAGGGGGGCAGGATGCCTACCACTACTACCACCCTTAGCCAGGGGGGCTTGATGCCCACCACTACTACCACCCTTAGCCAGGGGGGCTGGATGCCTACCACTACTACCACCCTTAGCCAGGGGGCAGGATGCCTACCACTACTACCACCCTTAGCCAGGGGGCTTGATGCCTACCACTACTACCACCCCCACTCATAGGATGGACAATGCATGACACAACAAGCACACCACAACCTAGGGAATGCAAGATAAAGACATCCCCCACCACCATGACAAGCGTGTGTAGGCTGTGTCAAATGCCTACAACACCGAACATGACTTTGAACATACAATGTGACCCCTAGCACATGTGCCACACATATATGTGTGTGGCACCCACAATGCAAGCAGCCCATGACCATTGTGGCAATGGGGCCTAAACCCCCATCATCACAGTGACCAAAAGGTAAGTGTGGGGTCCATAGCCGAAGCACATTTTGACCATTGTGGCAATGGGGTCTAAACCCCCATCATCACAGTGACCAAAAGGCAAGTGTGGGGTCCATAGCTGAAGCACATTTTGACCATTGTGGCAATGGGGTCTACACCCCCATCATCACAGTGACCAAAAGGTAAGTGTTGACAAAGAAAGAGCTGCAACTGCCAAACTGCATGGATCATTCCTGGTCACAGAACCAAAAACTCATCTGTGGCAAAGTAGTGTATGTGTCCCATTGCAACATAAATTGGGTGAGCCAAATACTGCAGTGCAAATGAGACATTCCTTTGGCCATGTGCAGACAAACAACACCCATGGGGGCTGACACCGTCAACATTCATCAATGACACAATGACAGAAGTGACCATCAGAATGCAGAACCACATATTTGCACCAATGGGCACACAAATGCAGATATCCTGTGGAGACAGCAGATGTGAGGTGAACAGATACCATACCATGGCAGCAATGGGACACACAAACCATGATCACTGTGCTGACCGATGACCTAGGAGTCCCAGGGACAGCAGGGGAAACACACCAAACAACATACAGCCAATGGCACACCCAAGATATGCCAATGCAGTGGTGCAGATGCACAAACACAAACAGGCAGACCAACCCTGTCATCATACACAGCAGGTGAGGGGTGGGGGTGCCAGTGTCCCCAGGCAACCACACAACACATGAGGAGAGCTGAATACCAATCATACAGATGTGCATACACTGCCACACTAAGGTAACTCATGGATCCAAATCCCCTATGTGGGCAAGCAGGCATTGTCAGATGAGAGGGAGCACAAAACACACATGTCACACAGGCACGTAGGAACAACAACTGACACAGCAAGACACAGACACACCACAGCACCACCCCCAGGGCCCCCACAATGTGGTGACCCTGGGCTGAATAAAAATCCCACTGTGATGACAAAGCTAAATGTCGTTCACACTGTGAACCACAGTCAGGTGTCCTGAGCAACAAACTACCATCACACCTACACAAGCACAAATCAATCAGCATGGCCAGTAAGCCAAGGCCAACATGGAGGCAGGGGACTAGCTGGGCAACGACTCCCATCTGCACACACTCAAGACCACACCCCTCGACCTCCAACAATGTGCAGCAGTGAAGTACACATGCACTGGTGACATTGCACATGCACCCATGACCATTCCAGGG